>LKEB01000070.1:147630-176881 GCA_003795295.1 Cytospora leucostoma
GGGGGGGTGGAGAGAGATACCTAGGTACCTAGGCCCCTTACCAGTTGTTTCCTAAAGTCCAGGTGCAGGTGCTGGTGTAGGTGCGGCTTGATGCGTACCTAGTTGCATCGCACTATATGCATGTTTCGGTGGCTTAGGAGACGAGGCAGGAACGAAGAAGTAAACACCTTGGGCTGTGATATCTTGAGAAGGAAGGCGCAACCGTCTGAAATGTATCTGGATGGACCGCACAGTGGTATCTAAGCCCTGGCAGCCAGGTACCCAGAATTGCCCCACCTGCACGTATGGATTTTAACCAGTAACATTGGATGCATGTAGCGGAAGGTTCCGTTGCAGCCAATCCAAGGTGATTACCAAAGTAACTCAGACTCTGGTACTTAGGCAGTCGTATCTATCATCCTTGTCGCCTCCCAAGGTTCTTATTGACCACGCGAGATGAACACACCAATACCACCTAGGTACATACCTATGTACATATATCGCCTCCGCGGGCATTACTTGCATCGAATTTTTGGGGAACTGCTCGATCAAAAGCATGTCCTGAAAGTATTTTCTTTTTCTCCCCGCGAAAGTCTTGCCAGGAACGCCTCCCATTCTCCACAATTGCCTCAGCTGCACTGGGCAGCTACACTCTCGGCCGCTGTTTTCACGATGACGATCCCCAACCGCCAGATTAGCAATGCTAGCTACGCATGATCTGACCCGGTCACCATGCTCTCATCATCAATAAACTATCAGGTCTCACCTTCAATATTCCAAGAAAGGTCTGCTCGTGGTAGTCTAGCGATCTTCCGGAAATCAACCCGAAACGCACACCTCTAGACCTCTCGCTGTCCACGTGCTGCTAGCATCTCCTGCCCCCTTAAGGTGCAGCCAGTACTACCTAGGTACTGCTGTGGAAATATTCCTATCATCTAATGTACGAACAAGCGCACACTGCACCAAACCTCGGAAGGTTGGCGTTGGTCTTGTCCCCGTTCGCAGCCAAAATCAATCATGGCAATCACCTCATTTCAGCTACCTGCCACATGACATATACACCAACACCTCGTGATTCTGGGTGCTGCAGACCATGATCTTCTTGCTTCATCGATCTAGTGCTACTGTCGATGAGGACGGACCACAGCCGCATCTCGCGCTTCACCTATTGCGGAAGTCGATCGGTGTAGGATTCGTCTGGGGCACCCGCTGGCATCGTCTGCCAGGCTCAAGATCCAGACACTGCTACGCTTGCTGGAGACAAGTGAAGATCTCCATCCAGTACCCGAGTACTTACCGATAGAGGCACGATCTCCTTCCTGTGGCCGTTGTGATTGTCTGCCTCCCTTTTTCAGGCCTCTATGCAATTGCGCTAGACCCCATCAAGGCCTTCACGATCCGCGATTTGTCCCCGTTCGTCACGATGCAATTTTGCATACCCAGCCCTTCGCCTCCGCTAAACTTCTAATGCTAATCTCAGAGCTTTTGTGGTCATGATCGCCTTGATACTCATTACACCAGCCCAGTGGTTGGCAAGCTTGACACCCATCTCGGCTTGCGCCGGCGACTTTGATGCTGATCGTTGACTGACAACAAAAAGCACGCGGGCGCGTTACTGGCTTCATAGCCCGGTATGACAGGATACATACAAGTACCGCGTACAGTACTCTACAATACTGTGATACCGCCTACGAAGTCTTCCAAGGTTGCTCGGCTGAGCTAATTGCCAAAGCTACCGGCGTCATTTGCGTGGGACCCAAGAGCCCCGTTAGGAAGCGAGAGCCGGCTAGCCATTGCCGACGGTCGCAAGGTGCTGCGGCAGCGGGCCTTTGGCCGTTGTTTTGCGCCATGGCTAGCTTCGTATTTCGGATGCTGGTCCAGCACCAGATCAATGCGACATGGCAGGCCCTCTATCGGTGATGGCTAAGGCTGGTTAGACAAGGACCAATATGTTCAAGCGGCGATACTCTGTCTCGCTTATTGTTGTCGAGCCCGCACCCGAAGCGGTACGCTGCCTGTCAGCATGTTCCTCCTAGAGCAATACCATGTACTGCACTGACACAAGATCCGATGCGCACTCCTACCCAGAAAAGGCTACCAAGTCGCCGGAACCCAGGCCGATCTCCAGCTCAACGTTGCCAAGATCTGTCAGCCTATCAGCTGTGGAAGTTTCTCTTGCAGTGCAGCGTACCAAAGTGCTGAACACCTGGACCTGGGTACATGCTCGATATGCAAGGAGCTAATCCAACACGCCATCTATTGCGTCGATCGTGATAAGCCGGGACGTTTGGTTACGCTCACAGTGCTTGCTGCTGTCAAACCCTGATTACATTCTGCAAGTGACATTGCCGAACGTGACTAAGGAGTGGAAACCGGAAATCTTTACCTGTTGAGGGTCCGAAACGAAGCATTGATTGAGCTCGGGCGTCGTGGCACGGGGTCAGGGGCTCACAGCTGAGGGGGAAGCAAGGAAAGGCTGCTTCCGCTAAAGTTCCGCCTCGGAACGGCACATGGGCTGGTGGTCATCTTAGCTCCGCTACCAGCTCCGCTTCGTGGAACCGTCTGGGCTCATCCCAAGACATGATCCACATCCCGTACCAGGTACATACTCCGAGCTTGATGTGGGACTGATATCACAGTTCCTTATGAGGCCTGACAGCACTTCTCTCGAGGCGGTCGGCAGTGGTCAGTGGAGAGAAGAGAGGATCCTTCACTGTACCGTGCCCTGCACCGAACTGACCGGACTCTGCAAAACGTTGCTTGCAGCACCACAGGAGCATGACTACCATCATCAAAGCAAGTTCTCGAAGGTTGTAGGAGACCACGTAAGAGCTATACTGCGGTATGGTATTGTATACGCCCTCAAAAATTGCGTCAAGCCACGAGGCAGCAGACATAGGAAGCTCCTAGGCGAGGTATACAGTACCACCCCGTGCAGTACTCGCTATTGTGCCCATCTGTGGGCCATCGGGGAGTCTTCACACCACTCGGATGCCTGGTGGCGCTTACGGCGCAAATCCAAAAACGGGCCAATACGCAGGTCGCCACGGGCCCAGACACAAGGTCCAGGACAGGAGCCTGCCTGGAGACTTGCCGCTTTGGTATAGTATAACCGCCTGCCGCGCTATTGTCCAGACTTGTGGATGAGCCAGAGCGTTGGGTCCAAGTCGTCATGCCCATTTCCCGGAACCACCCCGCTGGAGCAGCGAAAACTCGGTACGACTTGCACAAACACGTGACGACTCAAGCCACGATTATCATACTTCTACTAACCTCGCTCGGAGGAGACATCAGATTGCTCCTAGCAGCAATGGTGGGTCTATGCTGTAGGATGTCTTCATATTGACCTCCAATACATCATCCAGGCCCCATCGGCACTCATGCTTCATGTAGACAATACATCAACCTTAACGGCTGTGTGATATAGCCTTATGCCCGATGGGCAGAGGCCCACTTCAAGGGTCCTTTTAGGGGGGGGGGCGTGCGGCATTTGTGTGTTTGAGGTTTCGGCGCGAAGAGTACATTTTCTACACGCCCACGCTCCCCACCATCAAGTCCCACTGCAACCCTGGACATGGTTTTGGCGCGATGCAAAACGCAACGATGTGACAGGAGAACTTCCCGATGGAGACCGGAAGCTACCTGGAGGGCAGCCGATTACCGAAAAATCTAGCGTGCTACGGGGAGGTGATCGGCATCAACTGTATGTATCAATCCCAAAAATAGAAGATGGGCCCGCACATGATGTTCTCGTACAAGGACCATGGCTTCATTCAGCGGAGCGAGGGACATTTTGGAATCAGACCATTATGACAGGGAGAGGGCTGCTGCAATCGAAGATCTCTATCAAATCTCGAGGGTCAACAATTTCCTATTGAGGGATGCATCCGCCATCTACAACAAGTCCCGAGACGCAAATGACCGGCCGTTGAAACAGAAGGGGTGGCTGCCGATCAATCCAGATTGCAGGCATCATCCCTATCAGGCCATGCCATCACCGGAAGGAATCGTGGCATTGTCCAAGGCTTGCCGTGACGGGCAACGATTCGCGCGGCCGTGTGGATTAAAGTTCTCGAAAGGTCCATAGTACATACTGCTGATGCCCACTTCTGAGAAAAGGGACTTGGGTCGTGGCCCAAAAAGCCGAGATCGACACAGTTGTTGATTGCATTCGGTCCGGCCATGGTTCAGAGATTACGCTTGGGCAGGAGGAAGTTGTCGAGACTCGTCATACGCGACCTGACGATGGGCTGGGGAAGGGGGGCAGGCAGCCCTTTAGCGAGCTCCGGGACGGGATTAGGCATCGTCAGCGCACGAGATGAGAGACTCGCCTTCGGCAAGCGGGCACCAACGACATTGACAGCCATATCCGCGTGAAAGGATCCCTGTGGAGTCTCGTGAGCCCATCGGGGTCCTCCCCTCGTGGAACTACCCCAGAGGATTTGATGGCCGGTTTACAAGGATGAAAACTGCCGTACACCGAAACTCCGAAGCCAACGTCGAAACTCGCCCTTGGCATGGTATTGCTGCTTGCGCCCCTAGCTAACTTACTATGAGGGAGGGATGGTATCTCTGCACTAGTCACATGCTGCTCGTCTAGACGACACGGCGAAGATTCGAGCCAACGCTATCGCGTGTGCTTGCGTCGCCGAATTGATGCGGCTCGCCAGATTCCACCAATTGAAGCTGTACACACGGGGAAAGCAATGTTTGATATCTTCAGGAGGAAGCCCCGAGCTCCTGTCTTCGTGGCTGCCCCTGGCACGGGACCTGGCATGGCTCCTGCGTGCCGTGGCACTAACAACTGTGTACAATGGTAAGAATCCTTGGGCGTGCGCGGACACAACACTCCCCCGTGTCACCCGCGTTACTGTCTACCCCGGGGTCACTCTGTGACATCGAGACGCAGTACCCTCTGATTTTGCAGAGCGTCGTGCCTGCCTGCCGAAAGAAAATGACGAGTGGCTCGGCTCGGGGGGAGGGGGGACATCCCAATCTATCGGTGACCCAAGAACGTGTACTTGGTCGGCAACGTACTCCGGAGGTAGGCTGAGGCATCGTTTGCAGAAGCGAGACTCACGTGCAACTTGGTGGCATGAACTTCCACCCCTCCGTCTAAGCTCTCTAGAGAGCATAGACAATGTTTTTGGTCTTGCGCGCGAGCCATAACAAACCAAGGGCAATTTTGCAAATCGAGGGGTGATGTCCTGGACATCCTCCGCCCTCGGCTGGGGAACTCTTGGGACGAAAAGCTGCCGACTGGGGAACGAAGCAACGGCTTGACTTGATGATGAAGCAGTTGTTGCACAGTAGAGCGGGGAGGACTATCACATGAAGATACGTACTCTGCGCCTGGGACCACCACTAAGGCGGGTAACCAGACCAGTGATGGTGGCAATGACGAGTCTAGGGCAGTCTTATACATCTCTGTTGAGGCTTGTATGTTCAAGCTTCTATTCTCCCAAACACCTGACCCTTCCGTCACGGAATCTCCCGATCAGTCGTCTCGGGTAGCTCGGAACTATACAGCAGTCACAGCTCCTCTAATCAGCGGCTGATCGGGTGCGTGATCGATGGCATCAGCCATAATCGTTTCATGACAATGGTCAGGTTGTCTTCTCGCTCTGAGCCGAGCTCCTCTATGTGCCGAGAAACCCCATAGATTGTCGCTCTTCAACGCAATAACGGGACCCCACGAGATGGTGGGCAAAGGCGGTAAGCAGTGAAGTTGGTCTCGCTAAATTCGCTAACGAGGCTTCCGAACTACTTAGCCGCGTCGAGATGTGTACATACTCCAGAAGCCTTGCAACGTTGACCAGGAGTTGGGTCTCGACTCGAAGGGTGACCAAGTCGAGCTTGTCGAAAGGCCTAAGCTGTAGCCGATAGCATGGCACCTCCACGGCTATCATGCGTATTGGCTTTAGCCGTTGAGGGTCTGGCTTGATGTACCACTCGGCATCGACCTCGGGAGTACTACTTTGCGCTTGTTCCCCCGGGGCCAGGCTTGATACTCCCAAGGCCAGTTCGAGGTAATGGATCAACCTTAGGACGTTTCACAGGAGTCTTTGCATGGCCCTTAGCTTGCAGCAGTGCTCGGGTGAGATTCTGATGCCTGTTCTTACCGCGGGATTTGGATCCCATGCCTCCGCAAGACATTGTTGTGGTTTAGGTTCCCCCCTCCTCTGGCACCCTTCCCACAAAGGTCGAGTCGTCCGCTGACCTGCTTAGCATCATGCGCTTGGGTGCTACAGCTTGCTCGAACCACGGACAATGCCACTCCACAGTACTCTACAGTACCACCGCCCCAGGGGCCGACGCAGCCAATAGGCAGCTCCGCGTCGAGACTATTCGCTCCTGACGTATTCCTCTAGTAGGATTGCAAGATTCGACCCAAATCTTCTCTCCCGAAGGATGGTGGTTTCGAGAGACTGTCGCGATGATGAAGTGGTGTAGCCATTGCAGTCACCGATCGAAGTCGCGCACTCGCGCCAGTTCCCTCGAGGATCCCGGCGAGCCTCCAGGCTTGATTTATTGTTCAGGGCCATGATCGAACATAGTAAGCGCTGCTGTGGCCGGTATATGGTGTGGCAAAGGGATTGACAATGGTGACTGTCAGATATCTGCGAGCTTGAATATACGAAACTGACTTCGAACCGAACGAAAGCGGATGGCACCGGACAGGATACACCAGCCAAAGTCTTGGCTATGACCGAACATTCGCACACCGTGAACATGCACGAGACCGCGGCGACGTAGTGATGCTCACCGTTCTCGTGGTCTGGGCATCAGACTATCCGACTGGAACGTGCCGAGGCTGTGGCGGACAGCGGCCAGCGCGCCAACACCGGACACCTCGTGCAGCTTTGGACTATCTTGGAACACTTGTGTATATGAAGCATCCAAGAACCCACAGGGGAATCGGCCGGCTTTAGGATGAAGCTAATCATCAAAAGCGCGCCCGGCAACAAGCCGCAAGGGCGGTAGACGTAGCGGCGGCCGGCGAGTCCCTATAAAAGTGGACCAGGGGCCGCCGACGAGCTAGATGCGACTACGGCGACGAGAACAAGGAGAATGGGGAAGACCCTTTGAAAACTCTGCAGAATCTCTTATGAACCAAGTATCTGCTCACTTCGGCCTTGACCCTTGGCAAACAATTTGTTAGATAAGTTCTAGTCAATCCGCATGATACTTCACCCGGGCGCTCGAAGTCAAAGTCAGTCAGCAACCAGGATAGAAACGGGTTATTGAGCCTCAAGACGTTTCGTCGACACAATAGCAAAGTGACCGCATCCACATCTCCACAATACGAACGGGATAGCCTCGTTCACAGTCCCGAGACCCATCAACCTAGCAAAGCCTATCACCAAATTCCCAAGCCACACGCGTCGAAGGCTTAGGTTCAGGTAGATCGCCCAGTAGGATCCGCAAGTGGCAACACACAAGCCAAACTCATTCCCTTCGCAAAGAATCTCAAGACCACCACGCCGAGATTGTGTTAGTCCAACCAGAAAAGGAAAACAATATATCCCATCGAAAATGTGCAAACACGCCCTGCACGAGTTCCTGGCCGCCCTGCCCAAATGTGAGCACCACATGCACCTGGAGGGCTCCCTCTCCCCGGAGCTGCTCTTCGAGCTCTCGGAGCGGAACAACGTCGCCCTGCCCTCCGTCACCGAGGACCCTGCCTTCGCCTCGGTGGCCGCGCTGTACGAGCGCTACGCCAACTTCACCTCCCTGGACGACTTCCTGCACTACTACTACATCGGCTTCACGGTGCTCACCCACGAGTCGGACTTCGAGGCGCTGGCGTACGCCTACTTCGCCAAGGCCGCCGGCCAGGGCCTGAGGCACGCCGAGGTCTTCTTCGACCCGCAGGTGCACATCAACCGGGGCATCGCCTACGAGACGGTCGTCAGCGGCTTCACCAAGGCGCGGAGGCGCGCCGAGGCCGACCTGGGCGTCACCAGCCTGCTCATCCCCTGCCTGCTGCGCCACCTGCCCGTGCCGGACTCGCTGTCCTGCCTCTCGGCCATCCGGGACGCGGGCCACTTCCGGGACGGCACCCTGGCCGGGCTCGGCCTCTGCTCCACCGAGAGGGACCACCCCCCCTCGATGTGGAAGGAGGCCTTCGCGCTGGCCGGGAGCGACGGCGCCCGGCTGACGGCGCACGCGGGCGAGGAGGGGCCCCCGGCCTACATCACCGAGGCGCTGGACGAGCTGGCCGTCACGCGCATCGACCACGGCGTCAACGCGAGGCTGGACGAGGCCGTCATGGCGAGGCTGGCGAGGGACAGGGTCATGCTGAGCGTGTGCCCGCTCTCCAACGTCGTGCTCAGGGGCGTCACAAAGGTCAGCGAGGTGCCCATCCGGACCTTCCTGGACAGGGGCGTGCCCTTCAGCATCAACAGCGACGACCCGGCCTACTTCGGGGGCTACATCCTGGACAACTACTGCGCGGTGCAGGACGCCTTCGACCTGAGCGTCGCCGAGTGGGGCACGATCGCGACGAACGCCGTCCAGGGCAGCTGGTGCGGCGAGGAGAGGAAGGGCGAGCTCATCCGGGAGATCGAGGCGCTCGTGGCGGAGTGGAAGAACAAGGTCACTGCTTGAGCAGGTTGTTGATTTATCATAGCTAGAGGATAATGGAAGGCAGGTCAGCCACCACTTGGGACCGGAAATCATGACACACACTCGACCGTTGATGACGACCTTCCAGGCCCATTGGCATCCTTGCCGAGCGCTCATACCCTCTGCAAAGAAACTTCAACATGACTGTGGTTCAGCTTTCCACCCTGGCGATTGTTACATCGGTGCGCTCAGCCCTCTAAGGAAAAAAATCACTTATGTCCGGGTGTCCATCTTGTTCCGAGAGTCAATTCAGCCCCGCAACCACGCCTTGCTCAACTTCCCATCCGCGTCAACAGCGAACACAGTATACACGCCATAATGAGAAACGACGATCAAGAAGTCGTCGTCAGCAAATAACTGATCATAACTAAAAGAGAATGAGGTTCCATGTAGCTGCCTGCGGTCCGCGCCTTTGAAGAAAGAGCACGTGTAGAGCAGGCCCCAGTCATCATGGAAGTCGGTCGCGTGGGGGTATTCCCTCGATAAGTCTTGATAGCGAACGATATCCCGTGGTATGGGTGTTTGCCCGGCATCTCCGTTGATCGTTCGATCGTGCCTCTGGTTCTTCGAAGCGCCCGTGAGTATCTCATCCTGCATCGTCCTTAGCTCATCTTGTGCCTTCTTGAAGTAGACGGCCGTATCTAGCACCTCCTCCACCGATTTAGCACTACGCCGCTTGCATTTCAGTGGTACCGCTGCTTCGACGGATTGCAGCACACACAACCGGCTTTCATGAGGGTGATCTCCGGCATGCAGGTATAGCTGACCATTCCAGAGAGTGTTTGGCACCCCGCGTTCCGGGCATGGTGCGAAGCTCAGGGTGGAAAAAGATGTAGCCAAAGTGTTGTACACGACATAGATGATCCGAAGGACGCCATCGACTTTGCCGTGGAAGCTCAGCAGCGCGTATGTGCCGTGAGCGTCGACCTTCTCAGCTGCGACCGCACTCGTGACCCATGCCCCGTAAGGCGGTATCTCGAATATGTGTTCCGCATTGTAGGTGAAAATGCGGGAGCATAGCATATTTCTGAACTCATAAACACGAAGTTCTTCATCATTCTGGGTCGCCAGGAAAGAGACTTTGCTGTCCTCGGGATGAAAGAAGTTGCTTGAGCGGCGCACTTCTCGTGTTGTAAGAGGCCGGATGGGAACTGTTTGACCTTGAGGTGGCCCACGATATGCTTCAGGGTTCCGGGGCATTGTGTTCGTGTCCATCTGGACCATGCCACTTAAGAATGTCCACAGCAGCAGGTCCCCTTGTTTGGTGGTTATGATGACCGACCGGCCCTGCGTGACACATTTCTCTAATGAGGCCGGAAGGTTGACACTGTCATCTGTCTGGGTCCCGAAGTCCCGTGCGTATCTAGGGACTGCTGTCAGCATGCAACCAAGGCGTCGAAACCTGGCATTTCACCTACAGTTTTCGCCGCCTTACATCGGTAGCAACGATGAGCTCATCTCCAATCGCTTCGAGTGTCAATTTGATCCCTGTGACTTGTTGCTTGGGTAGTCGAAAGACACAGGGCAGCTGTCCATATGTGCTATGTAGGTCATAGAAGCATATCGCGGGTGTCTCAAGGTCGCTCGCCTCCATCTGCCATGCAAGACGGTTGTAAGCGTAGAGAACCTTGTGAACGGTAGTTTCATAGGTCCCGAGAGGTTGTCGGGGTTGTTGGGCTGCGGAGGTCTCTCCGGCGGGATGTATGATTGGCAACGGTGGTTTATACGACGTCTGCATGATGCATGCCGAGTAATTTCGGCGCTCCTTGAACGTATGGCCTTGTCGAAGCCCTTCGATTCGGACATTGTGCCGTCCACCTTTAGTATCTGTGATACACTTGCTAGTAAGTCTGTTGGGCGACAAATAGGGTCAGCCTTCCAATCAACTGGTCAGTATGAATGGCAGCAGAAACTGCGACCTATCCTCTGACCCAGTGTCGTCCGAACTATTCGTATAACTTCAATAGTAGCGGCGAGACGAATATCAAAGGGAAGCAGTGGTATAGAAATCCCACATCACATGGCCTACCTGGTCTGGAATCGCCCGGTATCCCGAAGATATCGCTTCACGATGACCTGAGCGAATGACTCCAACATATCTCGCACCGACATTGCCCTGTGGTAAAGGCACGGGAACCATGTTTGGAGCACATCCTGGGCCATCGCCTCGGACTTCATGAACAAGTTGGTCCATTTGCGGCAGACAAGAAGGGCACAGTTGCATATGTCGGTGATATCCAGGTATTGGACAATCATGAGCCGAATCTCGAGAGGCATTCGGTCGTGGCCGAAGACATCATGTTTGTGGCGGGCTTTGGCAAGGAGCTCAGCCTCCTCAAGTGAAATGAGGTCGATGAGACCATGGAGTATGTCTTCCCTCGTAGTTGGACTCGCGAGGTCAAAGTAGCGCAGTACCCTGCTTGCACTGGCCATGGTGTAGGTGTTGAGGCAGGCGATTGTGATGATGCTGACGACGACCTTGGCATGATATCGATTCCAAAAAGTAGACTTTCCCAGAGAAGTAAATACTTTACGGAAAGTTGCTCCTGTCTAAAGTGTCGTCCGTTGTGGGAAGCCTCCAATTTAGGGAAGGGGGATGGAGGCAAACAACGACGATCGACTAGGCAGCTAGGGTTAAGACATTGTAACCCTGGTTGTCATCTACTAACCCTAACCCGGGGACATGGAGCTTTCGGTCTGGGGTCGGTATCGTGCCGCATGACGCCTTATCTTATCGGCAGCCGAGCTTGTGGAGCTCGGGGTAGCTATGATACCATAAGACGACATCACTGCCTGGATACCTGCATGGTCATTCTCGCTTTGCTTTCTTCCATTCATTCCTCTTTTCCCAGTCAGTCACACAAACTCCGACCATGGCCGGAGCTACGACGAGCGGTAGCCGACAGCCGGCCTCGTCGGCCTCCCCATCTGGCAAAGACACGACTCCCCTCCTCCAAGCGTCGTCCTCGTCAACTGACGACGCTTCCTCCATCCACAGCAGTCCGGCCTCGTCTTACCGCTCCGAGTCACCAACGCCATCCCATCGACAGAGACGTCGCGCCGCCGTTTCCACGAAACGCAATGTCTCCTTCTTCTCTGCTATGCTGGGTGCCATGGGCGCCGGCTCCCTGACTGCTTTCTCGTTGTACGGCCACCTCTTCCAGGAGCGTCTTCACTACTCCCAGTACCAAGTCAACGGCGTTGCCATCGTCTCCAGCTTCGCTGTCTATCTCCTCGTGCCTCTCTTCGGCTACGTCTGCGATCGATTTGGCCCTGCTCCGCTGTCCGCCGTGTCCGCCGTGCTGCTCGGTGCCGGATACGGGCTAGCGGCGGCACTTTACAAACAGGGCGCCGCGGTCACGGAGCCGAGTTCCGGGCCCTCTACCTTCGGCTGGATGATCTTCGCATTCATCCTGATCGGTATAGGCACATGTGCCATATATATCGGCTGTATAGCCACAGTTGCGAAGAACTTCGGCAAGGGCAAGCATCGTGGCCTGGCGCTCGCGTTGCCAATCTCCGCTATCGGCCTGAGTGGCATGTGGCAGAGCCAGGTGGGGAGTCGGCTGTTATATGAGCGCAAGCCGGACGGAAGCAAGGGAGACGTGGACGTCTTCTATTTCTTCATCTTCCTGGCTGTCCTCCTCTTTGTGGTCGGCATAATTGGGACCTTCACTATGAAAGTCGTCGACGAGCAGGATCTCATCGACGAAGCTGTTGAGGAGCTGGAGAGGAGTGGCCTTCTTGATGGAAGCGCCTTACACACACCAGGGCGGACGTCTGCTGGCGGATATGGTGCGGTTGAACGGTCCGACCCATTGGAAGATGAGGAAGATGCTCGGCTCCTTGACCCGGCCAAGGACGCAGAAGAAGACGCCAGATTTAAGAAGAACTGGGTACTGAACGCCGAGACCAGGCGCTTCGTAGGAGACACCACCATGTGGTTCTTTGCCGCTGGTTTCTTCTTCATGATCGGACCAGGCGAGTCTTTCATCAACAACATGGGCACGGTCATCAAGACACTCAGTCCCCCGTCCGCCATTGAGTTCGGCTCGGAGACCTCGGCTGCAACTCATGTCTCCATCATTTGCACGGCAAGCACCACCGTCAGGCTTCTGGTAGGCGCTCTGACGGACCTGCTGGCCCCGACCCCCCCAACGCAGCACCCGCAGATACCCGTGACAGCCCCTCGCACCATACTCCACCGCTTGAAGTTTTCTATCTCTCGCGTTGCTTTCCTGATCTTCTTTGGCCTCCTGCTATCCCTGGGCTTTGCTATACTAGCCTCAGGCGCGATTCAGAACCACGCCGATCGCTTTTGGATCGTATCCAGCCTCGTTGGTGCTAGCTACGGCGCCCTGTTCAGTATCACGCCTATCATCGTTACGATCATCTGGGGAGTCGAGAACTTCGGCACCAACTGGGGAATCGTGGCGACCTTTCCAGCCGTGGGAAATACACTCTGGGGACTTGTCTACGCAGCAGTATACCAGGCTGGAGCGGAAAAGACCCCCAGTTCCCCGGAAGGAAGCAACGGTGATCTGTTCTGCTACGGTACGCAGTGCTACGCCGCTGCCTACTGGGCCATGGCAGGCAGCGTCTGGATCGCATGCCTGCTGGTGCTTTGGGCATGGAAGGGCAAGAATGGCTGGGCACAACGCGGAATCATTATCTAACAGTCTTGCCCTGGACTACATGGTGTTCAGTAGACTATGCTTGGTGTTTTTTTCCTTATACCCGGCATGGCCGAAATAGATGTACAAGACAGGCGTTCAGTACCTAGAAGCGCGTCATATGATGGTTACATGCGTGGTAACCAGACTGCGTTGTTTCCTACTGTACTATTCTGAGACTACACAGATACTCCTTTCCGAACTGTATATATTTACTCGAAGTCTAAGGTCTGATGGGCTGAGTCTGCAAGACCAAACTCTTTCTTGACAGAAAGTATACGACGCCATCAAGATAATGTCAACACGTTCGAATGTAACTTGTTCAAACCGGTCCTATCTCCATCAGGCATCTGCAATTCGTCTGCCTCTTGCCCAGTCAAAAGGTTCGGGAAATTGACAAGTGGATGTTGTCGTATATTCGCGCTGGAAACAATGCCCTACAGTGTACTAACAGGTTTGTTCCACCCATTACTCACATGGTATAGATGAACTGGGCACATTGTCAGCACAGATAGGCCTTGAACACGGAGACAATGCGCAATGCAACTCACATATGGGTTCTCGAAGTCAGTAGCATCCTGCTGCCCCAACTCCTGGCCCCGCCTGATCCTCTCCTCGTCGCTGACCCCGTCCTGCGCAAGCCTCTTGACCGTCCGCCTGTTCCGGAACACATACACCAGCCTCCAGATCACGATCAGGAAGAACTCGAGCGCGATGCAGACCGCACACCCGACCGTGCCAGGGACATAGCGGGGCGCATCGGACGACTTGAAGATCTGGGAGCCGCACATGTTGCCGACGCAGTACCCGACGAAGGTGAAGGATGAGGTGAGCGTCCTCTTGGTCCTCCCGCCGGTATTGGAAGGGATCAGGGTCCAGGCGAGGAAGAGCGAGATGATGAAGGGGATGGTCATGAAGTAGCCGCCCCACTTCGTCCAGCGGTACTCGGGCGTGTTGGGGAGGAGCGACATGAGGAGGAAGCCGACGAAGGGGGGCACCTGCGAGAATATCATGAAGTACATCCGCAGGTTCTTCCACCTGCTCGTGACGACCCCGATCATGGTGAAGTACAGCACCGAGAAGACGGACTTCGGGATGTCCAGGAGGATCACCTGGAGGTTGGTGAAGCCGAAGCTGGTGCTGATTATCGCGCCGAAGGTCGAGAGGCCGCCGTTGGGGACGGAGCAGAGGAAGGCGTTGATACCGGCGAGCCAGAACTGCGTCAGCCCACAGTGGTTAGTGGTTGTTACATGTAGGCTCTCCGGCTCAGGGGTGGAGCAAGCAAACATACGCATGGATCTACGAGGCACTCTTTCGCCTGGTTCCAGTTCCATTTCCTGACACCGGTCCGATCATGACCGATGTTATTGGTCAGGATTCGGGCGCTGGCCATCGCCCTCTCTCTGGGCGACAGCCATCGTACTTCTGACGGCGTACCGAGGAGGAGGAGACAGAGGCACCCGACGAAGATGGTAAGTGACCCGAGGAAGTAAGACATATACCGCCTGATAAGACGAACAGTTAGTGGTCCTACCATGATCCCTCTTGATATGGAAGATTATACTAACCAGGCCTCAAAATCCGGCCCCCGCTGGTTCTGAAGGGTGCCGATCCCGTACAGTATCAAACTCGCAATGATGCCGAACCCAGCGTTAGCGCTCTGGAAGACCAGCGTGCGCGACGAGTGCTCCCGTGTCGTATACCCTGACCATTGTCAGCTCTATGAAGCAGTATTATTGACCACGGAGAGACAAAACGCAGTCCTCACAGGATCCAATAACGAGGATGAACCCCGGGCTGATGCAACACTCAAACACCCCCTGGAGGGCCCGCAGGGTAACAAGCTGTGTGAAGTTCTTCGCGAAGCCGATGCAGAGGACGACGACGCCCCAGCAGACCATATAGCACGACAGGGTCCGGCCCATCTTGTACCGCTGCAGCAGGAGGTTGGACGGGAACTCGAAGCACACGTAGGTGAGGTAGAAGGCGGTCGTCAGCCACGCGTACTGCTGTCCCACGAGGTGGGTGTCGTCGCGGATGCCGAACGTGGCCTGCGTGCTGAGGGACGTCTTGTCCGACTGCTGGATGCCGTAGCAGAGCCACATCAGCGGCAGGAGGTAGCGGTCTACCTTCTTCTTGAGGGCCTTGTATTCCTCCTCGGTGTACTGGTCTGGTTGGAGCCCTGGGGGTCTATCAGCACATACGATCAAGTGCGGATCTTATTTCACTGCGATCAAGTACCATTATCCTCAGTCACACTGGCTTCTGGCGTGCTTTTCTCGTTATCGCTGGCCACTTGCTTCTCCGTATCAGTGTGCTTTTCATCATGTTTGCCACCGGCGAGGATGTCGTGAATCTCCGCCGGGTTGGTCGTGACCTCCAAAACGGTAGTCATCCTGTATGTTTTTCAAGAAACAATGTTAAGCAGGCAAATGAGAGCTGCAAGACGACTCGGACAATACCTCCCACTCCCGTGGGTGCGACTTTGCATTATAAAAACTTATATATGTAGGACACCCTGTGCCTGCAGATCACATCTATCGCCTAAGCCTTCGCGTCTACATACCTGGGAATGTCGTTAGATGGTGCCCCTCCCATACCCAATGTAACCAAGATATCTCATCAGGGAAACCATATCAGCGCACGAGTGATGAACCATTCGAGAATCCCACGCCTTGCATAAGCCAAAGCGATGCTGAAGAGCGGGGCATACCCACTCGTTCACCTAATAAGCTTCGATGGCGAGATCAATGTAAAGGATTCGAGCGAGTGCTATATCTGCATAAGGGTGGTTATCTTATCAGGAACACAGCTGCTTGTGGTTTGGCATGTGCAGCATGAGTGTACCAACCAACACCTCACAGTCCGGCCCACACACACAATCACGCACATATCGCGAGCCGGCAGTTCGATAAGGCGCCATGGTGTTTCTCACCATGATTGAAGGGTATGATAGGTGGCGTCTAGACCTGGTATTGACCCCATTGTGACTGCAACCGGCCGGAATGTACCTCGGGATGCAACAATGGTAAATACATGAGAAACAGGATACCATGCCAAGGACCGTGGGGGATCGCCCGACAAACGCCATCTTCCTGAAGTCGGAAAGAAACTGATGATCGAGATGAAGTAGAATAGGAACTACCTTCCGATAACAACGCCAAGTAGAAGATCTGAAGTAAACTATTACCTCGACGAACAGAATGCATTATCTCCAAGCCCCTCACCAGGCTCCCCCAGTCGACATCCCCTTCCCATAAACATTCGTTTGATGTGATCCGCGAATCTCAGACAGAGGGCCACAAACTGGCAGGAACAACTCTACCTACCTCGAAGCCTTGTCCAGGAAAACCCCCATCAACGCAGGTACAAGGTCACTTGTGTCGTAAGCGGGATTGTCTGCATCGATATATTCATGCCTCTTCTCCCTCTGTCATAGCGTTACAATGCCTGGAACACTCCCCAAACTGGCAGCTAATATTGACAAGGCCGTGGCCAACCACCCGGTAGGATGTATGCTGAGAAGACGGGCCATCGATGGAATGGTCCTGCACCCACATCATTTTCTCCGTTATGGCGATGGGGACGCATAACTCAGGTCTATGCATCCGTCTCAGGCTTGACCCTAGGATACTGTGCTTCATGATTGCCTTCCAATTGCTGAGCAATCAGATCCTCTTCGTAATCGCCTTCCGATTGCGCCAATTGTTGAGCGATGAGATCCTCTTCGGCGTCGTCAAGTTCCGAATGGGACCGATCGGCATCTGATTGCGGCATCATGTCCTCAGGAGCAGTAAGCTCGTCGGGCGCTGCTTCATCTTGCTCCTCTGAAGGAACCAGTCTCGCAAACCAAGAATCGGCTTCTGCAAGAAGCTTCCGCATCTCGCCGCGCAGCATTCGCTCAGCCCAAGGAAGGGTATTTCCTTGGGTGTCCGCATTTTGGCCGATGAGCACAGCAAGGTAGCCCTGTTCCAACTTGGTGAAGAGGTCATCCACAAGGACCAGCATTGCTTTTCCAACGTGCGTGCACATCTCTTCGAGATCGCTCTTTACGGCATCGCAAGCCTGTTGAAACATGGTGTGCCGCGCGTTCTCCACGTGGGAGTGCATGGCGGTCTTCATACGAGCGTAGGATCCGCTACCTACAGTCGAGGTATTGGTCAGAACGGAGGAATTATAGTCAACCCGGCAGAGTTCTGGAGGGTACTTACCTCGCTCTGCTGTGCAGACTTCGTATGCATGTTGCATAGCCCCTTGAATAACCGGCGTGAATCCCCTACTGGCGTCTCGCTGCCTCTCTGTAATTGCGGTCCGCAAAGTCGCAGGAGCAGCTTCCATAGAAGCAATGCAGACCCGAACCTGCTGGTTGAGAATATTTAGACGAGCGGGATTCTGGACGAGGTCTTGTTGGACCCCAGCAACGGCGGCGTCGTGGAAGTCCTTGATGATCTTTTTGCAGGTCCTTGCAAACGCCTCCAATGCAGATGGAAGTCGCCGCTGAAAAGTCCTCTCCCAGTTGCCGGCAAGGCTTTTGATAATCGGCTCGAATAGCTCAGCATTGAAATCCTTCTCACCAGAAGCACCAGCGAAGACGCCGGAGCGCCGAACTGTAGCCTTGTAGGTCGCCCAAAACAGGCCACCAAGAGATCGATGGGCGCCCCAGCCACTAGAAGCTCCCCAGTCAGTCATTGCTATAGGGTAAATGCCCAGAGAGGGTTTGAAAGACGAGTAAACAACGGGTCGCAACGGGGCCACGAGGTCAGACCCGAAAGGTGCTACCCGATATACTTACGTTGCAGTCGCCACAGCACTGTTAGATGCAACCGGTACCAGACGGTCAAAGGCCTCATAGAGCTGCTCACCCAAGGCTTCCTTGAAAGAAGAACTGCAGTCTTCCACAGCCGCGTGAAGTTCCTGGACCTCTCGATTAGCGGGTGGCCGTTGAGCGGTTGGGATGGGGAATAAAACCTTTCTAAGGTTGGCCAGACGGGAGCGCAAGAATGCTTCGTCGATTTTCTGATCCTTCTTGCTGTGACCTTCCATACGGCGATCGTAGGTAGCCCACATATTCAAAGAGTTCAAGAGTTGGCTCAATTCATTGAGGAAATGACGAGAACTGCTTGCCCGCCCACCCTCGGTCAGTTTCTTCGCATGCTCCTGCAACTGCGGGATCTCTGTATCTTGAACAGAGTAGAAGCCATCGATGTGTACTGCATCCTTGCTCAATCTTCCCGAGAGCTTTTGGTAAGCCTACGGCATCGTTCCAATTAGCACTCAGAGTAGTAGTGGGTATATCAGGAGGTAGAACCTACACGAGCGCTGACGGTGAACACAGGGAGGCTCCGAGCGACCTCGTCGTAATCCCTGATATCCTCGTCTGGGTCAAACGCTGTCTCATCCTCTTCTACCGCTGTCTGTTGGTCAAGTCTGGCATCCCCCTTAGTAAATCGAGAGTACGGATGGCCCAGATGGGCAACTTGAAATGGACCAGAAGGATCTCTACTTACTCTTTGATACCCATTGCGAAGTCATTCTTGATAGCGTGTCTGGAGTAATCGTTTCTCGCCTTGATGCAAATTGACTTGACCTCAGAAAGCAAAGCATTCTCCTTGGAAGTGATCAAGCTCAGTTCCTTCTTCATTGCAGAAACTTTCTCGTTGATGATCTTCCGCGACTTGCGGAGATCTTTCTTCTGCGATTTGATCTCAATTAGCTCATCCTCGATTTGATCTTCGGTCAGTGGAGTGCGGGCTTCCTGGTGATTCTGGACAGACTGGCTGTTCTCCTTGTCGCTACCATCAGAGGCATAACTGCTGTCCGAGTCGGATGATTTGGTGAGTGCATCGACTGAGCCTCGTCTCTTCCGATGTCGTCTGGGGCTAGTAACGCGCTTTCGCTTCTTGCTAGTTTTCTCGGATGGCCGATAGACCCTCTCACCGTCCCTGAGCTTGGTCGCAAGGTCCTCCCACAGATCAGCTCTCGTATCCAAACCCTCCATTTGGTCGTCGATCTCGTTCTTCTTGTCCTTCAGATCTCCGATTTCCTTCAGGAGCTCCCTTTGCTGCATCCTGAGATCCTCAATTATTGCCCATGATTCTCCCACCTCGTCAATGTCGAGGCTGTCCGCGACCTCTGATTCTAGAATATCGTCCGTCTTGGTACAGATGAATGTAACGGCGGAGTAGGTCCCGTCGTACTTCAGCTGGCGCTTAAACGAGTCCCCGAGCAGATTCTTGGCTGTCTTATCGTCCACCGCTCGCTGAATAGCCGCCGTGATCCAAAGACCCGTACAAGCTTTCATATAGCTCTCGGCAACGGCAGCTCGGGCCGCGTTACTATCCTGAACACCAGGAAGATCGACAATCACAGCACCAGTTGAGAGGGAGTCCGCCTTGCAGAAAATTCGAACGACCTTGATAAGAGCTGTTACTTGTTAGCCTTCCTCTGACAGGAAAGAACAGGAATATTGTAGGGCGGTGGAGTAGAGAATATGAAGATAAAATGGTGAAGGGTGCTTCTTCCACAGGTGATTGAACGTACGCCAATACTCCATCACATGGCCCGTTCCAGATTTTTTCTCTTTGCTATCGACGTAGTGCTGCAACCCTTTGAAGAGCTCGGACGAGGTTGTCGCCTTGAGTCGCTTGACACTGTCGAGGACACTGCGAATAGACGGGGCCTGAGCCAAATCAGCCGGGCTACAATTCGCGATCATCTCCCTGGTCAAGTGCGGATAGACGGCTTTGATTTTCGAGTATGCCAAGCAAGCTTCGGTGTCAGGGGTCGTGCAGTCTCTGGAAACTTGGCCGTTGCCGTCTAGTAGGTCACCCAACAAGGTCCTGAGCTCTCGAGACCAGTCCTGGGCGCCGATGAACTCGACTTCTGCTCGATACAGCTGCTCGGGATCATCCACGTAGTTGTACGAAATCTCTGTGGCGGAAGCTGTACAAGCACGCATTCCGTTGGTAGGCAACAGTCTGAAGACGACATAGGTCAGTAAACGCAAGCTTTCCACCGAGAGATGAAGGGAATCGTACCTCTCCTCGTCAAGGAGCGCATTAATTACAGAGCTCTTTCCTGCACCGGTATTGCCTCTTTTATCATAACGTCAGTATCCATACATCTTCAAGGCCCCAAAAGTCAGGGCACGTACACCACGCCGACAACAGTGCGAGCTGGCTTTGCCTCCTGCTGCAACTGTTCGATTGACTCCAGCCAGTGGGCTGCCTGAGTGTCTCCATTCTCCAAAGCAGCTTGCAAAGGCGTCTTGAGGCTTTCAAGGTACTGAACACCAACTTCGACACCGGCTTCAAGGTCTTCTGTAGATGTTTTGTTTACTACTTGCTCGATGTAGTTAGTCTCCCGAGCCGCCGCGGCTTGGGCGGCATCAGCCTCGT
The DNA here is from genome assembly GCA_003795295.1 of Cytospora leucostoma. Lineage (NCBI taxonomy): Eukaryota > Fungi > Ascomycota > Sordariomycetes > Diaporthales > Cytosporaceae > Cytospora > Cytospora leucostoma. The sequence continues at coordinate 168,308 of LKEB01000070.1, forward strand.
TCTTGACATTGTCGGCAACATCGGCGAAGCTGGAAACTGGGATAGATGCGATGCCAGCCTCGGCATCATCAGCACCGGGGTCAGCCTTGATGTGGCGCGCCATTTCCTGCTTTACCGAGACCCCTGCGATCGTGGCTGGCGTTTTGGGGCTAGCAGCCGAAAGGTTATCAGATTGTAGTGAAGGATAATTGAGGGATTGGCAAATCACGAGAGCATGGCACACTTAAGGCGAAATTGCTGAAATAGAGTGCGAGGAGGTGGTGACGACTTCAGTGTTCGGTTTTGGTAGACGCGTTGAGCGGGCAGGTAGGCCAGCGCGTTGTTGAAATCAATTAATTGATGCAGAAGAGCAGGCGCGAGAAAGCGTGACACGGATATGGGTTGGGGGGGGGGTTGTAGACGAGGGTTCTAGAAGGAGGTACGTTCATTTGCACCGTAGGTTATGCGGCCGACGTGGTATCACTTATGAAACACCCACTAACCCTACACTGTACTGTATCCTTGTAGGGCCCCGTATACGGTGGGGAAAGGCGGGGTGGGGGAATATGGGGTCAACCTGTCCCCGCTTCGGGTGGCCCCAGCTGTGGCAACTAAGTGTGTACACTACCTAGGTACATATAGAACCACGTGGCCGAGCTTAAAGAGATCTAGTGTACCATGGTGTACCAAAGAGGGTTGAATCTCCAAGCCCATCACCACAAGAAGAACCGATATCGAAGATGAGAAGAGCAGGTGTGGCCCGTATAATTAATTGGGTGCCTATAAATCCTCATGCCTGCTGCAGCAGAACGCCCGGATAAGTAAGCACCCTTCTTTAGAACTGACTATGAGTACTGCGCCTGTGGGCTGAGCCGCAACAATGCTACAGATACTCACAGGATGATGGTGTGCTTCCAGGACTGATGCACGAGCGGCCAAGGAGGGTGCAGGGCAAAGCCACATATACCAGCCCTGGAGGTGTAGCAGTAGGCGAGGAACATTGCTGCAGCTTGGCCTCTACCAACGTACTTAAGTAGGTAGGTACCTAGGTGCCTAGCCACCTGGGCATTCATGGATACCGGATTGACTTCCAACTTGAGCCTGAACCATGACTGAACCTTGCAAGCTGAACCTTGCAAGCCAAGCAGCTCCTTCCCATGAGGCTTGGAGGGACCGTACTGCACAAATCGTTCATAGCCAAATAAGTCGACGCCATTGTCTCGACCCAGTGTACCTGCCTACCTAGGTACCTAGGTAGGTTTCCTAGGACTTCCCAGAAGGATCAACATCCTGGGAGATGGCTTCTGCGACAACAAGAGCCCCAGCCATGTCAGCCACAAAGCTGAGTGATGATTTGGGCAGAAAGTGCTATGAACATTCCTTACAACCACACTGTGGACCAGGAGCGATGATGGATCTGGCCTCTGCCCCGAAATACCGCGGGGATCTGGCTAATCATCTATCGAGTTCCTCCTGCTTCTGCACTCAGCCGCGCTGAACCTCTCAGTGAGTATTTTGGAAGTCCCCGAGGCCGGTGCCAAGATTAGCATTTCCCCGGAATGCTGTTTGTAGTCTAATCAGTCGGTGGCCTCCGGGCAGTTATTAGATCGTTTTGCCCATGAAGGCACTAACCCGGTGCTCCAAGACTGCAAGTACTCGAGCCAGATTGGACTTCTTTTGAAACATCCTGAACAGCTAGAAAGACTGGACGGTCGCACCGGCCGTGTTCTAGAAGAACTTCACTTTTTGCGAATGTAACGGCCCATCTGATAAACCCCAAGGCGCTCCCGCCAGCCCCTGTCGCCGCGCTCCATCTGCCGGGCCCCGGCCCCACAATCATATCAAGATGTATTGTCGACCCCAAAGGCGGTCGCAACTCCTGATCTTTTCCTTCGCAGCATTCTCTCTTGCAGCCGACAGAAGAGCAATCACGAATGACTTCTCCGGATATCCGTCTGGTGCGCAATCATGTCTCTACAATGCTGCCGACGAATCAGGCTGCAATGGCGATACGGTTCCTAAGATGAACCTTTGCCTCTGCGGCAATGATGGCGGCTTCGTGTCCAACTCGGCGAAATGCGTGGCCGAAAATGATCCTGACGACATGGCGGGCACCTACGAAGTTATGCGCGTGCACTGCTCCGACTCAAACACCCCTCTGACCATCTCCGAGTCTGAATGGATGGCAGTAGAGTCAAGCCTTCCCAGCTCCACTAGCTCCACTCGGATCGCCAGCAAGATTACAAGCAAGACCACAAGCAGGACCACAAGCAGGACCACGAGCCTGACTACCAGCGAGACCGCCAGCGAGACGGCGAGTGAGACCGCCAGCCAGACGTCGAGCGGCAAAGCGTCCACGACTACCATAGCCACGACTGTCACAGCCTCCTCGAGCCCTTCCCCCACCTCGGATGCTGTTAATGGCGGTGGGCTGTCTACTGCCGCAAAGGGGGGAATCATCGGCGGGTCAGTCGCCGCAGGGCTAGGTCTCCTCGCCGCGGGGCTCTTTTTCCTATGCCGCTACCGACGGCGTCGAGACCCAGCGTACAAGCAAGTGCGACTTATAGGAGGACAGTTGCAATCCAATCATGGGAGCGAGGGATCTACAACCTTCGGAATCGCAGGCTCCCAGACCGCACTTTCGAGCCACAAATCAACATCGCCATGGAATCTCAGCAGAGGCTCGGGACTACGCAAAAGTTGGTACTCGTCACCTGACGGTAGCCAGATACCCTGGTCACCCAGCGCATTCGATGTCGTGGCACTGCATCATCACTATGGAAATCTACACCAACCCACACCAGATATCTATGAAATGTCGACTGATAGCGAGAGACTAGCGGCTGCAACACCGTCTATGGCTCCTATCGAAATGCCCGTGATCTCGGTGACGTCGCCCACGGTTTCACCAGCCTCACGCTACTATGGTGCTGACTGGAGTTCCGAAAATTATCAAGAGCCGGGCCGTTACGAGCCTTATCGGCCATCGTGTTGACGAGTTGCAGTTCCAATCAAAGTGCTGATTGTCGACATTTGGAGTCCTCCTCCTGGAACGGTCTCCTTTTCATGGATCGAGTGTCTCTATTTGAAGTTTATGTCACTTCCTCCAAATTTGACATTACTCCAGCTGGGGCGTCTATACCTGAGATTCTATATCACAAGATAGACTCACCCTCCCCCCCCCCGGGCTGAAGACCCCAGGGTCCTTGTATCTTATGATAAATTCGATGCATTCGAGGGATAGCGATAAACGTGTAGTAGGTTTGCTTCTGGAGGGTGCACGGCGTCTGGGATCGCGGTTAAAGATACCGTCTGGTGGCATTGGACATGAGCTGCGTAATCATGACTTTGGTTACTCACTAACGGCGTCCAGTGGGCCATGGCGGCGTTTAACGGATTTGTTTGGACGGAATTGGGGTATGCAGCACTTGTCTAAGGTCTCTTGATCCTGTTGTGTGATACCACTTTACGATTGTCTTTGGTCAAGCGGCGTGGATTCGTTGGACAAGTTTCTCAATCAGGCGCTCGTCGTTCGCGTCTTTTGGCTTGGTCCGGAATTAAGCACGGAGGAGTATTCACAGCGGTTCCACGGCGATAGCACCGTGCGACATGGCGGATCGGGGCGGGGCTGTGCTGGTGAGGCCCGCGCCAGAGGGGCTGCTGATCCGGCGCAACTCCCGAAACCGAAAACGGTGGTCCTTTGTTCGCCCATTCGGGTGGGGAAGGGCTCAGCTCGCAATCTGAGGGCTGACCAAGGTCAGCAGGAGGTGGCCTCAAAGAACGACTGCTGCTACACTTGCAAACTTCTCAGCAAAGCGTATCGTATCGAGATATTGCCGCGACGTTCTCTCTGCCCCTTTAATGGAATCGCCACTCTGCCTTGACGTATGGGGTGGGCAAGTATGTAACGTGTCCTGCAACCTGATCCATCATCCACCCATTGGTATGCACTGAACGCGTAATAGAGATGATTGTCCAAGCTGACCTGCCATCAACGATACGCTAATGCGCACCAAAGTGAGTGGATTAGCGGCTGTCAAGTCACTCGCAGCGCACTTCCCAGCTTTTGATGGTCGCCGGCGGCCGAGATCGCCCCCGCAGGTTTGTCGAGTTTTTTTTCTTTCTATAATGAATACAACGTGGTTGACTTAAAGAGTACTTGGGCTATATACGGGGTTTATATCAAAAGGAGGTTCAAGGTGCTTGTACAATATGCTATCTTTATGATCAAGAGGAGATTACTCCTATCATATGAGAATGATACTTAGATTGATCGCTGAAGAGCTAACTAATGCTATCTACTATGAAGGGAGTATCTATTATATATCTAGCTCTTCAGCCTAGGATCTATTGGATCTATGAAGATCTAGAAGATCCTGAGTATTGGATCTATTGGATCTATATAGATCCAAAAGATCCAATATATACTGACTATTCCTATCACGTAACCTTAATAGGTCCCGTTATATCTCATATACTATGCTATATATTGGTTTCCTTTCTTCTTATATGCCCCCTAGTACCTTGACCGTAGGTTATAATATTACCCTCCTCCTCTTATAATCTTCGTCCCGAAGATCTAGTTTATTCTATAAGTACCCCTTATTATTCCTGATTATCTTATGCCTTCCTAATCCGTTATATCGTCTAAAGTCAAAAGTTCGCATATTACTAAATCTTCTTCAAGTACTAAGAAGACCCAAGAAAAGCGTGAGCTACTTGCTATTATCCTTGCTTATAGCATCGAGATGCCTTCCTATTCCGCCTATGAGTTACGGGGAATCGAATCCTATATAGCCTCGTTAAAAGACTCGTCGAGGTATATCGAATGCATCAAGCTAGGCCTTTCCCGTTGCGATATATTAGGGCCTATTCCTACTGAGATACGAAATATCGCTAAATAGAAGTAGCATCTAGAGGACGAGATCGAGGAGATATAATTGAAGCTTATACGCCTGATCACTCAGAAACGGGAGTGGTTAAAGAAGATGAAACGGGCTATCCGTCGTGGTCTAGATAGTATAGAGGAATTAGATCGTATAGAAGCTGAGGAGATATCCTATACTATTACTCTAGTTACTAGTAAGGAGCCTTATCCTAATCAGGGTATAGTGGATCTTGGTTCGTCGAATGATATGATTGACTAGAGTAGTATAGATATATCTAGAATTGACTTAGGGCTGGAGTTAGGTGCATAGTCGCTACGGACTAGTACGTGATAGGTATTCTTGCTTATACTATCGGATCTTGAGCTTGGTATTTCTAAGGTTATCTTCTGGTTCCTATGAATTCTCTTCGTTACCGTATCCTTTCCATTTGACTAAGTATTCCGTAGTACTACTATATTATCGTGAGTCGAGGATTATTTCGACTTCGTATTCTTATTCGTTATAATCTAGCTCAATGTTTTTATCTAATCTTACGTTAGCTAGTACTAGTTCGAGAAGTGAAATATGAAAAATAGGGTATATCCTTATTCCTAGAGGTAAATCGAGTTTATATATAACGTTAGAGAGTTTTTCTATAATCTAGAATACTCCGAGTTTCTTGAAGTTAAGTTTTTCACTAGGTCGTTTTATCGAGATATTTTTATATAGTAAATATACCTTATCTCCCCTCTTAAAGGTTGGTCCCTTCAACCTCTTAGGATTATAGTAGTTCTTTATTCGTTCGCAGATGAAACCGAGTTCCTACTGGATTTCGTTCTATAGGTAGTGGATTTCTTCGGTTCTTTTGCTTACTTCGATATTATCCGTCCCTACTATAGGATATCGGTATATTTCTGGGTCTCATGCGTAGAGAGCCTTGAAAGGTAATATTCCTATTATCGAGGTATCTATACTATTATAGGCATACTGAGCTAGTAGTAGAAGTTTAACCCAATTATTCTACTTATAGTTAATATAGCTCCTTAAGTATTATTCGATAACTTAGTTAAGTCGTTTTATCTATCCGTCTATTTATAGGTGATAAGCTATTGATATTTTCTATTTGATTCCGAGTCTTTATAGGAATGCTATCCAAAACTTAGAGGTGAATATCGTTCCTCTATCTATTACTAATTCTTCGGGTACTCCTTACTAGCTTGCGATATTCTATAAGAACGTATATATAAGTTCTTCTACTATAGAGGACTCCTTATATAGTATGAAGTAGGCGTATTTTGAGAATCGATCTATAATGGTCAGAATGCTATCGTATAGTACTTCTATTATTGGTTCCTTAGATTTGGGTAGTTTGACTATAAAGTCTAAGCTAACTGAGGTCTATAGTCCGCTTGCTATAGGGAGTAGTCTTAGTTCTCCGTATAGTTTATACCGTAAGGTTTTACTTTTATTATAGATATCGTAATTCCTGATAACCTAGGTTATATCTTATCGTATCCTAGGGAATTCGTAATATCGTCTGACTCTCTTCATGGTTACCGTGATTCCTTAGTATCTATAGGCCGGTGCCTTATATATTTATTGAATGAGTTCTTTCCGTAATTCCGTAGGTATATAGAGCTTGCCTTATTATAGGAGAAGTCTATCTTCTTCCTATAGTTGCTCTTTTTCTTCTTTACTTATCCCTTATTGGGCTTACTAAAGTTTCTCTCTCTAATTATCATCGAGTATAAATTGGTAGGTTGCTAAGACTTATCGCGGTTCTTATATGATATTTCTATCTGAATCCCATTTTAAGATATTCTAGGTTTCCGGGGGAATTTCCTATTGGTAGTCTAGTCGTCTACTAAGCGCATCTACTCTGCTATTTTCCGATCCCTTTCGGTAATAGATCTTAAAGTCGAACTAGGAGAGATATTCTACCTATCTAACCTATCGTTTATTGAGTACCTTAGTAGTCGTGAAACCGATAAGGTTCTTATAATCTGAATAGACTTTGATCTAGTATTTTACTCCGATTAGATAAGATTCCCATTCCTTAAATGACTCGATAACTATTATTAATTCCTTATCGTGGATTTAGTAGTTGAGTTCTAGTCTATTGAATTTCCTTAATATATAGGTAACTGGGTATAGCTTGCCGTTTTCGTCTCTTTACCCGAGTTATCCGCCTATTACGTAGTCGGATATATCGGTCTCTATTTCGAATAGTTTACTAGGGTCTGCTTCCTTGAGTACTGGTTCTAAGATAACGATTTCTTTGATTTTATCGAATACCCCTTATATTTCCGTAGTCCAATCGAATAGTACGTCTTTTCGTATTAGGTATATTAGGGGTATTATATATTTTCCGAAGTCTTTGATAAACTATCTATAGAAGTTTGTAAATCCGAGGAAGGCTCGTACTTCCTTAAGGTTTATTAGTATCGGCTAGTCCTTGACTACTATAATCTTTTCTTTCTATATTCGGATTTCGCCTAATACGATCGTATATCCGAGGAAATCAACTTCCTACTTATGAAACTGATACTTTGATAGTTCTACTAATAGGTTTCTATCCTAAAGCGTCTATAATATCTAGTATATATGCTTCTTATAATCGTCTAGGTTCTTAGAGTAGATTAGGATATTATCTAGGTAAGTAATTACCGAGATATCTAGATATTCTCTCAAGACGTTATTGATCATAGCTTAGAATGATATAGGTATATTAGTCAATCTAAACGGTATAACTACGTTCTCGTATAATCTATACCTTATAGTGAATGCGGTTTTCTATTCGTCTCCTTCTTTAATACGAATCAGATTATAAGCTCCTTTGAGATCAAGTATAATGAAGTACTTAGCTCTACGGAGTCTATCGCATAGTTCTCGGATGAGTAGTAATGGATACTGGTTTTTAATAGTGATTTCGTTGAGTTATCGGTAGTCGATATAGAGTCGTAACTTTCCGTTCTTCTTTAGTACGAATAGGATCGGGTATCCTATTAGTGATATCGAGGGTCTAATATATCCCTTCTAGAGGTTCTCGTCTAGGTACTCCCTAAGTACCTTGAGTTGGATTTCATTTAGTCCGTAGATCCTATAGAACTTTAGTATAGTTCCTTCTTTTAGTGGAATCTCGTAGTCGAATTGACTATACTCTGGAAGTCCGGTATCTAGTATTCCTATAAATAACTTCTAGTACTTCCTATATTCCTTTAGGATATTCTCTAGAGGGTCTCTTCCTTCCTCTCTTGCTTTTACGAGATAGTTCGTAAACCTTCGTATATATAGTCGGATCAGCTTTTAGAGTACTCTCCCGTTTCTTCGCTTTTCTTATCGTTTAATATTTATCCTTTTCATTATTACTACTATCCTTTTTATAACCTCGTTCTTATATCGTGCCTTTATAGCTTCTTGATATTTTTCGATATATTGGATTGCTTCCTGAATCCTAGTAAGCTGAGCTATCTATAGCCCGCTATTCGTTATTTCTTTAGTAGTTTTCGTTCTATCTTCAATCTCTATTATTCGGTTATACTGATATATGCGCGAGTTCGTTATAACTTCTATATTGACTATATCCTTCCTTGTTTCTATAGCTAACCCTACTACTCTAAGGGTATCGTTAGTCTCATATAAACGCTCGTGACTAGAGCTACTTTCATTGACTGAGTCCTATTTCTCTTCTACTATCTTGATTATCCTCTTCGGGGGATTATCTCTC
>LKEB01000071.1:0-175752 GCA_003795295.1 Cytospora leucostoma
ATCAACGACCGTAGCCTGGTAAATGGTGTGGCCAATTGGAGCTATTTCGGAACATAAAGTTGACTCAAACGCCTTGTTCGTGGGATCAACATAAATCTGTGATGAAAACATTCTGATGTACCCTAGGGTACATAGGTATGTATTATGTACCTAAGCTGCAGTGTCAAGTAATATTGAAGGCAGAGATGGGTGAAGGATAGTGTATAAAGGGTTGTCAATCATTCGATCACCTCAAGTGCTTTAATCTTTGTGGAATCGCCGTACAGTTTAATTTTCCATGCCTTCATTTCCCTAGGTAAATTACCGCATTACCGCCACTTCGAGTAGCCTTCAACCTGAATAGCACGTGATCTCTCAGCAGGCAGCAGCTTTGGTACTGAATTTTACGGCTTTAAAAGGCTTCAGGCTGAGTTCAACAGCTTCGTGTCCAGGTTTATTCATCCAATAACATCTACCATATCCAGGCATATGATGGCGCCCAAGCTCACCCACTTCCCAGACGAGGTTTTGGGGATGATTCTTGGAACTTTCTGCCTACACTGCACCCGCGAACACGACTACGATGCTCCCGATGGGTATTTCCGACCTTGTAAGGCAAAAGAACAGGACCCAGACAGCCCTTCATGGTATTCTCAGGATTATCCTAGAACCCTCCACTCTCTATGCCTCGTCTCCCGACGCTTCCTATCAATTGCACAGCCGCTCCTGCACCACGATTTCCTCCCCGGCTATGGCGATTCTTGGTGGTCGACAACATTCTCATGGGACCGCCGGCTCTCTGCACTTTTACGCACTATAGTTCGACGCCGGGATTTGGCTGCTTCAGTGAAGCGTATCTTCGTGCATCGATTCCTGTTCCGCCAAATCAGTCAGGAAGAGGCACGTTCGGCCCTTGACGACGCAGCACGTGTTCTTGAGGACCTGGACGTGGCAGAGTACTACGCCTCCTTCCACGCCACGTCGAAGGAGTACGGTTCCCTTGGACAAGACGCTCTAGGGCTGCTAGGGGTTGTGCTAGCCTTGGTTCCGAACATCGATCGCCTCGGTCTTCAGGTGGACGGGTACACCGGTGGCATCCCAGCTGTAGCTCTTCAGTCCCTTACTAATATAGTACCTGGACCGGGACTATTATCGAGAATTAAGACGCTGGATATCTGCTGTCATTCGGCAGGGAAGACGCTCTTCAGTCTCTGGTATGCCGGTGGGATATTGGAAGAGGCTCACGGCCTGGAAACACTGAATCTCCACATGTGCGGCGATGGCTTCTTCGACGACAGCCTACGCATAGGAGAGGACAGGTTGCACTTGCGGCATTTGCGCCTGACTCAAAGCAGTCTGACCGACCACTCCTTCGGTGCACTTCTATCAGCCTGTGCGCCCGGTCTGGAAACAATCGTCTATGAGGCCAGCTATCCCTTCTGGCAGTTCGTACATTGCGATGGTATCACAACTTCGCCCCCTAATAGTCGCCAGCCAACCGACCCTCTCTTTCGCCATCTTGTCAAATTCGAAGCTACATTGAAGTCGCTGTACCTCGACCTTCGCTGCCGTGAGAGGTTGACGGGAAGACACGGTCCTCTCGAAGGATGGGAAGGTGGTTGGACTTACCCACTCACTGGCACTGACACCTTGGCGAGTTTCAGTGCCCTTGAAGATGTATTCCTCAACACAAGCTTGATCTACAGTCCCGAGCAGCCGGTGACGGCTGATTTAGAAATGTTGACCAGATTTCTACCTCCCAACGTCAGGACGCTGAAGTTGGCAGGGGGAAGTCACAGTGCGGACCAAGACCGGCTGGCAAAGTCCCTCTTGCATCTCGCAAAAGTTGCTGCTGCTGCTACTGAGTGTGATGATCGATTTAGCAGGCTGGAGCGCGTTACATGTGATGCAAGCATTGCGCAAGAACTCGATGAGATGGCGGTACGGGAGGTCTTTGCTACGGCAGGTATTGATTTTGCTTATGATAGCTGGTCTCTGAGCGAGCCGACTGTACCATCAGGGACCCTCCGCTGGGAGGAGATGGATTATGGTTGTCCATCTGTGCCGATGCCGTTGCCTCCAGACGATGAAGATGACGATCTGTAGATGTCTGGGCGCTGTACATTATACAAATGGCCAGTTACATAGCGTAGCTCTGGAGAATCAAACCTATGATACAACCGTGAAATAATTACCCGCATGCACCAAAAACGCTCACCTCTTGTGGTATCTATGGAAACGGATATACTATTAGTGAGTTTCATGACTCCCTGTAGCCTGAACAATGGTGGAACCCATGCTGTTGCTGGTCTTACAAGATTCGTCTCCACCTGGGCAACGCTATTGTCTGGAGCTTTTTCTGTTTCCTATGGCTTGGTCCTATATAAACAATAGGGACAGCCTATGGCCTTGCCTTCAGCCGAACTCCGATTTACCTATACAGACCATCAATATACGCGGCGAGATCCGAACCAGCTGTGCTAGGTCATCATATATCAAGAGCAGATGAAGACTGCGAGACAGAAAGTTGACCACTAAAGCATAGCGTATGTGGCAAAAGTGTCGGCCTCACTGTGTCCTTGGCATTTCCGCCTGCACTGACCCTGTCTGCCCTTGATGACTCCATTGGACATGACGAACGCAACCGCTTGCATGGGCTCATGGATTAGAGTCTTGATGCATCACACTTGAGTCACTCGACACTGTAGCTCCTGTTGATCCCTTGTGAGGCCGCATATTACCTACAATCCCCGCTCATAGCAGTGAATGTCCAAAGGCATTCTACTGGTGCTAGGTATCCTCGCAGACATAACTTCTAGGTAAGCCTATCAAGAGCCTTACAGGTGGATCCTTGACTCCTTCACAAATAGCATACATAACCCTGTATCATATTTTAAGTTCCACTTGGGTACCTCCTGAACCGTTCCCATCGGTCACTATTGCCCCCAAAAGCCTTCCTTTCTCGGCTTACCTGCAGCAGTAGTCTGGCGCAAGCTTCGATATACTGCTGAACCGGTCTTTCGATTGCAGGATCATCTGAACTTCGATCCGAGCCATAGAGATAGATGACGGTACGATCACGCAGTTTGTCGAAGGTTCCATATGTGTACTTGGCAGGGTCAAACTTGCCCCGGTATTCTAGCCGAGTAACGTCTTCACGTAGTCGTTGATCTCTTGCTCTAGCTTGACTCACGGCGCGTTCCACAGATTCCGAAAGGTCATTATAAGTGGACGACGGTTGCCTGCGAGAAGTCTTGCACTCGTCCAAAGCTATCTCGGATAACTTTCGGGTCGATCTCTGTTGGTCTTCCGGGACATCGAAGCGGAAGTAGCTGGCATCTCGGCCGCTAGCTAGACTCACCGCGTTCTTGTGGCTCTCGGAAGTTTCTGTAATAACGTGCTTCGCGACCTTGAGCCAGGACAGGAGTGCTAGCCGGCCGTTGAAGCGAGAAGCCTGCCTCTTTCTTCCTGTTCCGATGCTCACCAGAGCCTTTGGATAGATAGTGGGCTCCCATGCCGGAGCGAGGTGATTGGGCGGGTTGGCCATCTGGACCGCCTCATTCCAGGCTACCACCGCCGGGTTGTTTGCCATAACGGCGCCATCGATGTAGCGCCTCCCTTCATACCATACACTCCTGAAATACATAGGGGCTGCTGTGGTAAAGGAGCAAGCATCTGCAATGGTGATGCGTGAGCCATGCAGCTCCGTTGGGTTGAGCTCGGCGGGGCGTTCCAAATCCGCACGACCTCCCCTTCGCCAGTGGTTGTAAGTTCGGAGCAATCTGGTTATTTCGTCGCCATCATTTCTGTTAGTGACACGCCCGTCGAAGGTCGTCGTAATGCCGCTGTCCCTCACAGTCACAACGGCTCTATATCATGTACAGGTCAGCCGGTACTTATTACCTAGGGTATGCTCAGGGGCCGTGACAAGTCTTAGAGAGAAGCGTCTTACGACTTGCAAGTTCCGTTGATGCGTCCGAGCTCTGGATTGTCGTCTTGTTCCCAGCGTTCCCTGTAATCCGCTTGTCGGAGCAGATTGCAATTGGTTGCGACATGTCGTTCTTCTCCGCAGCCGCAGTGACGTTCGACAATCTCCTTCGCTGCATTGTGGATTGATGAACGGGAATACAGCAAAGGCCGCATTCTATGGGGCAGGAAGATCTTCGTAGACATAATCCAGTACTCTTTGATGCAATTATCCACATCCATCCTCAAGCGTCCAAGCATCAGACTGATTAAACTGCAACATGTTAGTAATAAAGAGCGTGTTCAAATTAGACGAGTGTGTAGGTGTGGTCTTGGTATTTCAGCATACCCCCCAGCACTTGTCCCAATAATGAAGTCGAAGTAATTGCAAGGCAACGGCAGTTTTTCGTTTTGTGGTTCAAGTGGCTCATCTCCGCCATTCGCATCAAGATCCTTGATCTTTTGCATGATGTCTCGCAGGATATAGAGTGAAGAAAGACCGCGAACACCTCCCCCATCTGCAGGTATCAGTTCAAACGTCCCACAACCCAGTGCAAATTGAGCCTGAACACTTACCTAGGGAGAGGACCAGCGGCCTGTCCCATGGATCCATAGGTGCCTCCCTATTACCTGCGCCATTACCGTCAGCCATCGTGGTATTTGGCTAGATTGTCGCAGCGGTGAGCGGTTCCCTGGTTGGCGGCTTGCGACTGTGGGCTCTCGAATTCAGCATCTCGTCGACGAAGTATTTGAAGGGAAATCCCCCTCTCCCAGAGCCTTATCAGCGTCTGAGCCGCATCCCGCTCCAGCTACCGAGGAGGCGTTCCTCCGCGAGCTGTCTTCAACCATCTTGCGTAAATCATATGGGTGTGGTCGATGCAGGAATTGTATCAGGCTATTTGAAGGAGTCTGCAAGCCACGACCATTCTGTACATAATCTGCGCATGTAAGCTTAACGGCAATCTACCATTCGCTGTCTAGGTCGGAAAAGCGCCAAGGCCTTCAATTGATGGGTGTAATCGCCTTTATGTACATACCTGATAGTATGTTATACAGTTCAAGGTGGTGTGTCACACAACCTATCCTTCAGTCTCTGATATCCAATAGTTTCCGTTCGCCTCATTAATACTTGACCGATTTCCTTGACTCCCACTAATATTCAAGAAAACGTGCACTATTGTTTTAGGCTTGTCACTGCGCCTTCCTGGACTGGGCCGTCGGTATATGAGGGTGGGTATGGGGGTCACAGGGTCATCCAGCGTAAGCCTGGCTTACAGCACCTGGGGGCTTGGAGTGACAGCTGGGGCTATGTCCATCAATAGTATGTTTCAAAGTGATCATACTAGTGGTTTACTGAACTCATTTTCACTTCATCCTAATGGAAGCTGGTGATTAGGCAGATATTACACGAGTAGGCAGCCCAGATGAGCCCACGTAGCGCGGTGGCGCTGGCATGAAGGGTCTCTCGATAGGTCAACTGGTCGAGATCATCCAGGACCTTGATCCGAACCACCATCCCAAACTTGGGAATCGTTGATGATTACAGGATCTGTTACTCTGAATGTCGTAGTTGTCAATGAAACATTTAGCCTGTGCCACGCACGGTACACCTATTCAATCATGATATAAAGTCGACCTCATCCTCGATCAATCATCGACCAGGTGTCTGTTGAGTAAAAGGCATTATAGTTACCACTTTGCCCCAAGTACTGGTTACATGCAAGGTACATTGAAGTTGCTTATCTAGAGTCAGCCATGCGTTAGGTATGTCATCCTCTAGCACTGCTTTATATATATATATATATATATTTATCTAAACGGGTGTGGTTGATCGTGTGTGTGGCATTTATATATATATGAAGGCCTCTTTCCTTCCTGTGCTGCACCAGTATATCCCCAGAGCTTTCTACACTCCAAATTTTGCCCCCAAAGCAAGCGATATTAGGCGAAATTCTCGATCTATATTATAATATAGTATCTATTGGCTGTCCCACATCTTTCGAACGACTTGAAGCTCACTTTAGTCCCTCGAGCTTACTGAGCTCTGGTGACATGACACCTCCAAGCTCTCCAACTCCAGCTCTACAGCCCCTCTCTAACATAGAGGAAACAAGTCTCTTCGTCTACGAGACGGAGAAACAGAGATCCAGAACCATCAAACGCAAAGACCTGGTAGACACATACGGTAAATTTCTTCAACAAGCCCGGGCCCCTGTCTTAGTAAATCTGGTTCATGCTGAATATCTCAACGCGCAGGCGACTATGCTAAAGACCTCAAATTCAGGCCGATCCCAATCGAGGCGGGCAAACGACGGGTCGACATCGTCATGCCAGCAGATTATATAGGCGCGAAAGGGCTCGGATCGACCTGTGTTGCCTCTGTCCAGGTACCATGGGGAGTCTTCTTGACCAGATCCGTGCTCAGGCAGCAGAAGAATGTGTACATCACCGCTAGTTGCTGAGGAAGTAAGGGCTTAATAGGGGCTGTGCTGTTACTATTCTTGTCTCCTTTCCCTTTGTTTCCGTTTTTGTTTTCTTTCCATCGTTCCAAGGTTTCATATTTCACTTGCGCTGGGCAATAGGAACTAAAGAATGTCATACGATCTCCTGGGCCGCAGCGATACATCTTGACGTTGGAAATGATGCGCTGCCATCAAGATTACCATCTATTTAGTATCCACAATGAATCATCTGCTGCTAGCGAGCTCCTGGGCCTTTGTTTACATTGATGTAAACGACCACAACCTTGTACGCTGGGCCAGGCATCGTGTTAGTCCAACAGCAAGTGAACACGACAGAAGCGAAATTGACAGCTGACACATAGCAATGGTATTGCATGGCTGGCGTCGCCGTTTCCTTGTCAAAATGCAACTTTCGTTCACATCTCGGCTTGTTTTGCCTTTGATCACAGCGCTTGAGCAGCTGAGCCCCAGTGACATGAGTGGACACTTGCATCAGAGTGTGGATGGAATCATCAATGAGTCACTCAATGTTTGTCGCTCCGGCGGCGAGACACTTCGCGCCTATCACCTTCTGCGTTGGAGAATATGCACGTGGTTGAGGTAAGAGCAGGTGGAAGAGGTTGTTGTTCATCTACTTCCATAATGCATCATGGCTAACGAATTCTCTCAGTGGCTGTGCTCGGAAGAGCTGTCCAATCTGACTTCAAGACAGGACACCCCTTTCAATATGTAGGTCAGCGGCGGAGTTTCCTTGATTCCAAATTCGACCTGAACCTTGCAAGGGAGAAACAAGTCTTTGTCATCCCCAGAGCGATCCAATCACTCACTCCCACTCAAACTCATTCCTCAACCCCTCAACACCACTCCCATCCCCCTCATCAAGATACCCACAAACCCTCCCCTCAGGGTCCCACCTCCTCCGGATTCCCATCAGCCGCCGGGCATTCCCATCCCTCCAGTACTTCGTCCTCCTGTACCGAAAATCCGCATCACCAAGGTAACTCCCCTCCGCGAACCTCTCCACCCCGCGTATGACCCTCTGCGTCCAGTCCACACACCTCTCGTCATCCCCCTCGTCCTCCCACACCGTGTACAGCGCGAAGTAGTGATCGCTATGCATCGACAGCGCCATGGACGACGCGTCGTCGTCCGCGTCGGCGGTGTAGTGCGGCCGCCGCGACGTGGGCGCCATGCTGAAGTATAGCGCGAAGGCCTTGCGGGTCGGGAGGGTCGTGAAGGCCTCCTCCAGGACCGCGGGGACGTCCTCGTCGTTGCGGACGTATGCGTTCTCCGAGCAGTACCGGTGACCTTCCGGGTTGGCGATCGCTTGCGGGGCGTACTGGTCCGGCAGGGAGGTCGGCCTGGCGAAGGTCTGGATGATGGGGTTGGGGGGCCGGTCAGGGTCGTCGTGGATGGGACGGAGGGCTGCTTCGCCTGAGGTGCGGTTGGGCTTGAAGGCTAGGAAGTTGGTGATGATCACTGGGTCTGGGTGCTCGGGGATGTATTGCCCGACGGCGACTACCTCGGTGTCGGTGTCGGCTGTTTTGCATGTCTGTGATATGTTTAGTGGTCTGCTGCTCTCAGAGTGAAATATGAGTCCCGGGGTAGACTTACATCGATGACCCACTGGAGCACTTGCCGGTATGCTGAGATGGGGTAGATATATATACTCTGGTACATCTCAGGGAGTGGCCTGGTCATCAAATAGAACCGGGTAATAATCGCAGGAAATCCTAAGTATCACCTTCTCGTCAGCTTTCACTCGTTGACTCAACCACTCACCAGCCCGAAAAGATAGTCCCGAGAGACACCATGCAGGAACAGTATAAACTCACCAGGTCCAGCCCCCCTCGCCGCCCAGAACAAATCCGTATTCTCCCCCTTCGACGCATGAACCTCCCTGCCATCCGCCGTAACAGCATCAATCCCCAAGATACTCTCGCAAGACCACCCCCAGTTCTTACAATTCCACCCCATCCCCCCCTGGAGCAGGAACCCGCCAAGCCCGACATCAGGACAGTGGCCCCCAGAAAACATGCGCCCCTTGCCCTCAAGGAACCCATTCACCATGCGGCCCGTCGCGCTGGGCGGACAGCTCAGCACCCCCGTCCCCTCGTCATACTCATACCCTGAAACCCCATCTGCCCCTGCCCCATCACCACTCAACGAATACTTCCCCCCAGGCAGCCCCCCGAGATCAACACAGATAGCGTCCTCCCTCACGCTCCACCCCGCCCACGAGTGCCCGCCCGACCGCACGCTGACGCGGCACCCCATCTCGTTCGCGAGCCTGACGGCGGCCACGACGTGCCTGGCCGACGTGGCGTGGACCACCGCGCGCGGGACACGGGTGCCTGTCGCCCGCCGCTGGTTGAAGACGTGGCCCCATACCGCGGCTAGGAACTCGTCCCTGGGGGTGGAGTCGCGGTAGAGGATGGGTAGGTCGTCGGCGTCATCATGGCCTGTGGCTTGGGCGGGATTGGGTTGTTGTTGCTGTTGTTCTTGTTCTTGTTGTGATAACTGTTGCTGTTTTTGTTGCTCTTCTATGGGGGCGTTCTCCTTGGGGATTATGGCCTTGGGGAAACCGCTGATGGTGTCCATTGTGCTTGGTGGTGCATCAGACAGCGAATGATTGATTCGTTGAAGTGTTTGGTCAATATGCAGAGTTGACCGTTGTTCAGCTTTAATACCACTGCATTGACACTAAGGTATCATGGTCGATCATCTACCCCAGATTCTCCCCAATGTTTACAAACAGCTGAGAGTTCATGCGTTCATCCCCACGTTCCGTGGTAGATGGGGTCAATGACACCGTCCACATGTCGTCGGCCGGGCCCACCTTCGGGATGCGGGCGGACCATGACGGCTTCCTACTCTATCAGACTCTATCTGCCGAGGAAGAGTAGAGACATGGCACACGTCAATGTTTCGGCTGTAATCAAACTTTAAACTTCAAAGAACTTCTTTTCTATGGAGATTATTTTCCCCGCTCGTCAAAAACAACTCGCTGTAGAACTCCTCGCATGTGCTTGTATCTCGCCGGCCATCATCATCATATAGGCCTGCATCTGCCCAAAATCATACAAATGTAATGAAACAAGCCAATCGATCAAAACTTGGCACGCGACACTCGTGGAGCACCCCGACACTAGGAGCGCGCGGTGACTTCTTTGCTTATATGCGAACTCTAGATCACATATGCTTTTGCTCCTTCACACAACCTGACCCTCATGACCGCTGTTTACCCTGAAGACTGCATCACGTTGGAATGGACGTGTGTGGATGGCAATCCGTGTTGACTCGCGAGGTGTTTCCACAATGATCCTGTGGGTATTCCCCATGGCATCTGGGAACCAGAGCTTCGTATCACAAGTAAGCCAGCTGGGAGACAGGTAATACCGCGGATTCGTATCCCCGTTGCGATGAGCCCCTATGCGGACGTACGACGCCTTTGTCGTGCTCTAGCTGAAAGTTTGTGTCTGATTCGGATGCGAGGACGACTTTTCAGCTGAGCTCGGAGGCGTATAGGAACCACCACTACTGTCAGAAATGTCTTGGAAACTGTGACCTTGTGACGAATGCTGCAGTGAAGATGCGCAAGACTAGGCCCCCGACCGAAATCCCCATGATCCTGTGACCCAGGCGACTGGTCACAACAAGAGCACCTTCGATAGGTTGTCTGATGGAAGTCGCGTTCTCCTGTATTGGAATCACGACGTCGCTCCAGCCGGTGACAGGACAAATATCTTCGAGATATTCCTGTACGACCGGTGGACGATTCAGCCAGTCGAGTGCCAACGCAATATCTCAAATGACCTCTCCCTGTAGCCATGTCCTGGCTGCGAGCAACCATCTTTCGTTTGCCGATCTTCTGATGTCCCTTGGCGTATTGTCTCCGTTTCGATCTCCTCCTCCCTGTCGAGTGCTGGCTTCCATTCAGGCGGTCTGCCCCGGTTGAACTCTTGTTTTCCTGTTGAAAATCCCCGATGGGCACTGTCGTCCCTGCCAATTGGTGTCCTCCACGTGTGGCGTCCCCCTCATCTTTGCTGGCGCCTCGCTCCCCTACGCCACTGTTATTCCGTGACAACCGTGCATGCCTCCTCACCAGTCTGTCCACATTTATAACAGAGTCAGGATCACTCTACTCCCCCTCCGAGTCGCTCTCATATTCATGCCCAGCGATTGATCTATACCGGCGGCTGGCCAGGTCTTCCTCCAAGCCGCCTTCGCTCTCGGGGTCAACGTAACCCTCTCCACCTATGAGGCTCAGCAGCACCGGGAAGAAGATCAGCGCATGCGTGGCAGCAAAGAACACGAGCGCGACCCATATACGGAAGTAATAGATCTCGAAGATTTTGCTCCGCGTGAATGCGAGGACGAACACTCCCAAGAACTTGGTGACGGTGATTCCAGAGAACACGGAGCCACCAACGTTCACGAGTGCTGTCCATGCACGCGCGTCGCGCCCCCGGAAGCGGTTCTTGGCGCGCTCCATGAACGTGCGCGAGGGGAACATGAAGGCTCTGGCAATATGGGCACAGAACTCAACTGCGATGCCGACGCAAATGATGAGGTTCACCAAAGACACGGCATTGAGGCTCACGCCGAAGACAGCCATCGCTCCGATGATATCGACGATCGTCATGATCACGGTAATAGCCACCGCCACACCAGTGAGCACAGAGCCGAGCAGGATCGACGAGAGGATAAATATTATGCCAATCGCGGCGCATAAGAGGCCCGTAGTCTGGCCGACAATGGACAGATATTGGTCGAAGAAGATGTAGAAGAGACTGTAGGGGAAGACCTCTGCACCGGTTTGAGAGTTGAAAGTGTCAGCTATGCGCCGAGCGGAGGAATAGGCGTTGATAAAGTCCTCTTGGCTCCGCAATGGAGAATGCATTGTCCTGAAATGGCTTGCTGGAATTGTCCCTTTCTCCTCATCGATGACCACGGCTGAGCCATAGGAGGCCTGGCCACCCAGAGGGCAGTCATCTGTAGTTGGTGCATCTAAGAACTTCTCAAGATAGTGTACGAACTCATCACCCTCGGGCATGCCCGACAAGGTGATGTTCCATGCAGGGTCCCTGCCTTCAAAGCAGGCAGAACCTTTCTCGAGACAGCACTCCTCGAATTGAGGGTTGAGCCAGAGGAAGAAGTCGTCTATCCAACTCGCTGCTGGCGAGGAGATGTAGGAGACTTCAGTCCGCTTGCGCTCCTGCTCGAGGATGTTCGTGAGCGACATGGAATTGCAAGTGGTGAACCTCGCGCATATCTGCCGCTGGTACTTCCTCTGTGTCGCATCGACATCCTTGGTGACGAAGTAGACAGGTGGCCCAGAGTCGAAGTAGTCGTACAGGTCGTTGAAGTAGGGGATGAGGTAGGATTCGTCCGGGATCGCGACCCTCTGGTCGAGACCCAACTTGACCTCGGGAATGAGGGCGACACCGGCAGCGAAGACACCGAGGAAGATTGCCACGATGACCACCTTGACCTTCTTGCCCAGCACCGTTGGCGCATAATGCCTGATGATGAACCGCTGGAGGAAGCCCTCTTCAGGCATTTCGTACAGTCGCGCACCCATGTTGCCATTGCTGCCGTTGAGATGCACTCTGGCAGCCTTGATGGGAATGCAGGGTAGGCAGTCCATCCTGGAGTCTTCGACACGCTTCTGGTTGTATGACAGCAGCGAGACGAAAAGTGTAATCTGAAGGAGGGCGTTGATGAACACGGCGCCGGCTGCATATATGGCGAAGTTGCGGACCGCGGGCATGCCAACGAAGGCACCCAACGCAAAAGAAACTGTCTCGGTGATTGACGACAGCAGAATTGAAGGACCCATACGACCCAGTGCCTTGGCGACTCGCACCTCCACGTCGTCGTCAGGGTTTCTGATGTTGACACGCTCGAATTCGTGAACAATGAGGAAGATATTGTCCACGCCGACAGCGAGCACAATGAACGGAATAACATCGATAATGATCAGTGTGGCTTTCAGGTTCGCCCAGGAGAACAGGCCAATAGATGCACTGATCGACATGAGGACGATCACGATACCGGCCACACCAAGGGAGAACTTGGACTCGACGATACTGACTGCCGGGTTCCGGATCATGTCCCGAAGAGACAGTGTCGTAGAACCGAGGGCGATGGATGCGTATAAGAACATGATCAGGTAGCTGACGACAATGATCTTGGCGTCGGTGTTCGTGGTCTTGTTGAGCTCTTCCTCCAAGCTAATCTCTGTAGACAGTGAGAGCCTCAGGCCTCTGTGAGCGGCCTCTTTCTGGAGTTGTAGTAGACGCTCCTTAAGTGCCTTTTCCCAGTCCATGGCCCGTGCCACCTCGGGTGTGCCCTCCGCAAAGTTGTTGACGACCCAAGTAACGGTCATTGCGGGAGCATCAGCAATATCATCATCCGCGGAATAGCCACCGAGGATCATGTTTGGCTCGAGGGGCTGGCCGTAAGCTGGACGGCACTCGGCAGGTGCTTGCGCGCAAGATCGTAGCTGGTCCTTCCAGCCATCCTCGTCGACGAGCGAGGGCTCATTGTCGAAGTATGCGGCTACTGACTGGACAACACAGGCGGAGCCAGTGGGCTTGAGGCAGACATCGTGGAGCCTCATCCTGTAAGTCTCGCTTTCGAGCTGCTCGATTTCCTTTTCAACCCCAATCCACCATACAAGGGTATCGTAACTCAAAACCGGGCCAGGCCCAGAAGGCAAAGTATCATTGACCAGGAAGATCTTCTCAGCCCGGTAGAAGGGGCCGAAATTGGAGTCAAAGAAATCCTTCTCTTGAGCTGCTGCAGATGTGGGAGCGACCCACAGCCTAGCCGGGTTCTTCTCGATCTCAAAGCGAACCCAGCCAGCGCTGAGGATGCTGACGAAGATGAGAGAGCTGACAATGGTGATGGCCGGGAACCGAGCTGCCCAGTGACCTAGCTTGAAGAAAGCAGCGTCACACCAGGTGTTGAGGCGGTAGGCCCTGGTTGGCCGATCGAGCATGGCTCCGTTCTGTACCAGTCGACCCTCGTCATCCTCATCATCACTGGCTTCGATCCCGCCGTGGAGCAAAGTCCTCTCCTCCTGAAGACGAGCAGCCCTCTTCCTGTACCAGGCATGGCCGATGGTGGCCACAACGAGGGTCAACAGTAGGATGCTGTACACAAATATCGAGGCAAAAGACAGACATGGCAGAACGCCGACCTTGCAAGATCCGGCCTCCTTGACCTTTGGTAGTTCAGGGCAGACATCCGGGCAGTCGACGCAGGCGCAGCGGAAGTTGGGATCTTGGTCGTTGCACTGCTTGGGGACCATGGGGAGGGGGTTCATGTCGGGCTCCTGGTATGTGGTCGGAAAGTTGATCTGGAAAGGAGAGCCGAGTAGCTTCTCGTCGCCCAGGTACTTGAGGAGTTGGGTGTAATTCTTGGCGCCACCGCCGATGAGAGCCATGGCCTCACTGTTACTCGGGCCAAACTTGACATCCTTGCAGCTGTTGTAGAAGCCGGTACCGTAATATGCAGATACCAACTGGTCCAGCTCTGTTACCAGCGTCTTGCCGTTCTTATCCTGGGTCTTGGTGACGTTCAAGAACAACGACTGGTCGGGAGAACAGGTGAAGGTGCAGAAGAGGTTGTAGAAGTTGTCCTTGCAGGCGGGGCATGATGAGACGATGGTATTGGCGGTGGACAGCTCGTTCTTCAGAGACTCGACCTATTGAAGATGTTAGTTAGTTTGGGTTGTACCTTTGGGTACGAGACAACGTTGAGTCGTAGAGTTTACAACAAGCATACCTGATCACTGGTGCAGCAGACTGGCCCTTCATTCCACTTGGGACCGCATAGGTCTACCAGCTGCTTTCTGAGCTCCTGGTCGGGTTCCTCGGCGAGGTCGTTGTCGACACAAGGCAGCTCCTTGCCGAAGAAGCTCTTCTTCCCGCAGTGATCTCGAATGGCGCACCGTCCAGCCTCGTGCTTTGGGGTGTACAGCTCGTCTGCCTGTACCAGGGTAGCCATTGCCAAAGCTCCGGCGGCTGCCAGGGCAGTGAGCTTGGTCATGTCGGCTGGTGGGTGGTGCCGCTCAGCGGCGACTATCAATAAATGGGGTCTCCTCGCTCGAGGGACTGATGATATTGGCCGCTATCAAGGAGGGGTTCAACGAGAGACGTGATGGTAGGTGATACGGAAGCAGGTCGCGCTCTGAATCGACAGATGGGAGTAGAATTTGGTGTTGAGGACCTGGTGATGTAGGTAGTGGCGCTGTGATGTGATGTGGTGTGGTGTGGTGTGCATAAGTATGCGTATGCGTATGCGTATGCGTGTCGGGGGATATTCGAGTTCCGGATGATGCTGATGCTGCCTGTACCTGCCACTGCCTGCCTACCTGCCTGCCTTGATTTCAGTAGACTGTCCACGGGTGCTGTTGTGCCTGCAGCCGCTCTGACATGCACCTGGGCACTGCCCGATGTTGGGGCGAGCTTCGACCGGTCGTGCGTCATCCGTTCATGCGCTTCACATGTTAGCCGGAACTTGCGGGCTGGCATACAGCGACACCAATAAACGGACCGGACAACGGCGTATCTCTTAACAACCTTAGAACCTTCAGTGCCAATGTTTACTTACCACTTACATTGTCACACCTCTTGGTAATCATACAGTAGTAGATATACATATTTGCATTCCGCACAGCTAACCTCGCCAAACCTTGAATTAGATTGTTCGAGATTGACCATATAAAGTTCAAATCTCTCTACCGGTCTGGACTCATGTAATCATGATGATGATGGCTACAGTGTGGAGGCCCACAAGCATCAACACTACATGGGTACCTAGGTACCTACTAAGCAGTCTTGTATAATCAGAGGGAGCAAGCCAGATGTAATACAGTTTGGGAACGTATACATTCATCTCAAAATCGACCTACTCAGTAGATACTGGTCTCTTGCTCAATGGGGTATCATCAATAGATATAAACTCCAGTCCAGCCAGACATGTAGCCTCACCTCCCCACGATGTCTAACCAGACGGAAGCCATATCCAACACCAACACCACCTCCTCCTCATCCAAACCTCGCCCTCGCCAACTCCTTCAACCCCCTCAACTTCTCCTCCTCCCGTTCCCTCCACTCCCTCAACCGCTGCTCCCTCTCCTCCGCCTTCGCCCTCGCCTCAGCCTCCCGCCTCAGCTCCCGATCCGTCTTCTTCCTCTGCTGCTCCTTCGCCGCCCTCCTATAATCGTCCAGCGAGTCACCCCCGCCCATCAGGTCCCCCTCGCCAACCTCCTCCATCGCGTCGCCCTTCTCCCGGAACGCCCGCATCTTGTCGTTCACGAGCGCCTTCTTCTCCAGCTTCCTCTCCCGCGTGCCGGGCTCCGCGCGCGGGACGATCTCGTCCAGGCGCTCCTTCTGCTGCGCCCGGTCGGCCTTGCGCGCGAGGCGCAGGTCGGAGATGCGTGACTCGTGGGCCTCGGCCTCGGCTTCCCGCTGGAGCTGGAGGTCCGTGGTCGTGGGGATGCCGGGGCCGTGCCTGTGGGAGCCTCCTGAGCTCGCGCCGGCGGACTGCTGTCCTGGTGGTAATGGCGGGATGTAGTCATCCTCGTCCTCGTCGTTCTCGTCCTTGGCGTCCATGTACACGTCTTGCTGGCCGTCGCGCCCGCTCCCCGTGGGTATGGAGGACTCTTGCAACCCCTCTGGCTCGTCTGTATCATGCGAATATGTTGCCTTTTCCTCCTCGTGGACGACATGGGGCCTCGTGCTGCGCGCCGGTGCCTCCCTCGCGACGCGCTCGAACATCTCCGGGTCGTACCACCCCTCCGCGAGCTCCGCGCGGTTCCACTTGTTCACGAAGCTCTTCCAGCGCCCGCGCGCCTCGTGCGGGTCTAGCTCGTAGAAGTCTTTCCCCTTCTGGATGTCGAGATAGTATGCGAAGAGCGGCTCGAAGGCATCCAGGTCATGCTTGTGTGATAGCGGGCGCGCCTTGTAGGGCAGCTCGGCTGGGGTGTCTCGCTGACCGGACGAGTGGTGTCGGTGGTGTCGACGGTGGTGGTGGTGATGATCGTGCCCGTGCCCGTGCTTTCGTCGCTTGCCTGAGTCCCGCGACTCGTCTGGTGGGGGAGATATGCTGTCCGCATCTGGGGAACGGTGTCGACGTCGGCCATGGTGACTGCGGCGGTCCTCGTGGTCGGGAGATCTCGCCCTGTAGAAGTCGGCAGCTACGGGCCGCCTTCTAGGTGATCTGGATCTTGATATCGTTCTCCGCCCATCGCCAGATCGTCTCCTCCCCTCTGGACGTTCCCCGCCATGGCCTGCCTCTCGTGCGTCCCTGTCGCTCATCTGGGCCTCGGAGATGCCTGCTTTGACGTTTCCTTGAGTAGACCGGTGCGGTGTCCGTGCGCGTAGCTCCTTGTATGGTCGTATCTTATTATTGAACCAATCCGTATCTTTGCATTGGTCGTCAGAATAATCCTTGTCTGTCAAGTCTTCCGAGGGCGTTGTCGCAAGAAAGAAGCAAGAAAAAGAGCTTCCAGGCCTACCTCCATTACTATTGTGCCTACCAGGTACCTGGGGCCCGGGGTAACACTAGCAGGTACTGCCCCTGGTCGAGAATTCCAGAAGGCACTGGACCCGCTAAGGCGCACGTGGGTCCTTCTGAGCGGCCGCTAAGATCATGCGAGTGGGCGCCCCGTTCAGGCGATTGTCCCTATCGATCTTATCATCGCGATTTACATAGGTACCTAGGTAGAGACACAGGAGTCTCGGTTTTCGTATACGGAGGCGAGATGAGCATTCGCTCGTACAAGTACACCGCTGTACGGTCTATTTCGTTACGTTTCGGAGAGATTTAGCAGCAGACCTGTGGCAGCCTCGAGTGAACCCAAATTTGACTGACACAAAATACATTCATTCATGCAAATATCCCTCAATCATGCACATCAAAGAATGACCCAATAACTCCATGCTATGTTATACATCCTTAGACGACCATTACCCCCCATTCCATATTTTTAGGGTATCAAATGGTATGTACAACCAGTGAGAAGCGTCATAACAGCCAACGCTGATGTATGTATACCCACCAAGCGTAATTCCCGTGGGCCGACGTGGGCCAACAATATCGTCAGTGAAGCTCGCATATAACGCGGTATAATATGATACCCAACCGCTAGATCCAGTCCGGCGTGTTGTATGGTTTGCCATGGACCTGGCAGCCGATACAGGCGCAGTCATCACCACATGGACACCCTTCCCCTATTCCTCCGCACATGCCGGTCATATCAAATTCAGGCATTGCCTCGTAGTTTTCATAATTGAACGCCGGTTGGGCGGCGTACTGCTCCAAGTCGTCCAGGGGAGGGAATGCGAAGTTGAACATCTGGAAGTCGGCCGGGTTGAGGAAGATATCGGATCCTGGTTGTGGAGGTGACTGGTGTGTTAAGACCGAATCGTCGATAGTTGCTGGCACCACGCTGTTCGGCACGGCACAGCAGTTCTGCGCAGGCCGCCATGCCTGCGCAAGAACATCGGGGGGTATTTCAGGGCTGCTGTGGTTGCCACTTTCTGATGAAAGATCCACGGCGCCGGTCATCATCTGACCGAATTCCGAAGAGATGTGTTCCATGGTGGCAGTGTTGTAGGGATGGTCTAAGCAGAGGATGCAGCTGCACGTCGGCCCACAATTACAGGCATGATCGCCGTGAGCTTTGCGTGCTGCTTGTGCTGCGCTGAACGCCATAGCCTTTAGGTCCGGAGTTGGTAGGAAGTGTGGCTGCGGTTGTGATACTGGAGCGGGCGCTTGTATCTGCGCTCGTGTCGGCGTTTGTGCTGGCGCTGGGGCATTTGTTGTGTACGTATACGCTGAGATGCGCTCAGCCTTGGTGTGCCCATTGCCAACGGCAGCAGGAGTAACTGGCTCGCTTTTCACTGCTTGAGTGCAGCAGGAAGATGGTGGTGTCTGGGAATCAGGTACTGCTGTAGCCGGAGGGGGCACCGAGCAGCAAGAGGCTCGTACCGGCGCCGGATCGGGTGCCGGCGCAGAGCAGCATGATGATTCCGATGATGATGGTTGTGAGAGTGTTGGAACGCCAATGTCGGCCGGCTCGGTAGTGACCTGCAAACCTCGGGCCACCAGGTCCTGGAAGAAAATGGGCTGCGTCTCGCCGGTATCTGGCGTTGATACGGCCGCACGGTTGCTGTGACCGCCACAGTGGCACCTCTTGCCATGGCCCGCTCCGCCTTGAGTACAAACACACTTCTTGTTGCGCGGTACAGCAGCCTTCAGCCAGGTGAGGGGAAAGTAGTGGGCACATAGACAAAGTTCTCCTGGTCCGTGGATGCAGGCCTTATTAGGCCTGCCAGCTGGGCGTACCGCCCATAATGGACCGCCGAGGTGATTGCATGTTGAAGAGCGATGACCTTTGATGCATGATCGGCTATGGCGCACGTTAGTCCTTGAAGGTGACAAGCGGTGGCGATAAATGGCAAAGCTGATGATTCCGATAAGCGCAGTTGAAAGCCCCTGTAGCGAGCATGTGCTCACTGCAGGTGTCGATAGGTGAGGCAGTGAGGTACACGTCCCAGTTCAAAGGCAACAGGGCCATCGAGGGCATCAAAGGTTTCGGCCCCCAACATACCCGTCCACCGATCATGACTACTTAGGGTGATACGCTTAAGTCCGACAAGGGTGCAGAGAACAGCCAGTACCTCATCCTGCCCCATGAGACCGGGGAGAAGGAATACGGCGACGGACAACAATGTACTTGTGAGTGAAATGATAGAACCCAGTGACTTACCAGGACATCTTCTGTTTCCCGACCCAGATGGCCATCTTGTGATCGATCGGGGCCTCTCCAGGCTCGGGTTTCAGGTGAGGTAATAATGCCTAGAGCCAGCCAGCCAGAGAGACTGGAAGCGGTGCGAGATTTGTGCCCCAAGGCCGACGCTTTCTCCGGCTTGTTCTGAGTGTCGTCGACGAAGGGCCTGCGAGGGATGTTCTTCTCTACCGAAGTTGCGTCTTTGCGACCCCTATCCCACTGACAAGGATTGAGATGCGATAGATTGGCCAAGGTGGGTGGGTGTAGGGTCAAGTATTTGGTGTTTCGGAATCCAGGAGTCTGGATTAAGCTCTGGATGAGACAGGCAGGCTGAGTTGGGGGACAGAGTACAGAGGAACAAGGATTCTCAATGTGAGCGATAGGCCGGAAAAGAAGAGGTGAGCTTTGATGATCGGCAAGGCAAAAGCAGAATCAGATCGGTCGACTGAACGTCGAGATTAAGTTTTGAGCCGTGGATGGGTAAGTCGCCGCGGGTTGATGACAAAAGCGCAAAACCACGTAAAACCTTAAGGCCTTGTCCGATTCGGGTTATAACATGGCCCCCTGGAGGACGAAGCTGACGGGGCACCAGGACGTTGCCTGAAACGGCGTGGGGACTTCTTCTTAGCGGTCCATAGTACGGATCAATAGCGTTCAGGCCCTAGTTCAAGGCGTTATGTAAGTACCGAACATGACCCGCCGTCTTTGGACGGGGAAACGGCGATCCGGTTTTCCCCGTTTGGCCTATATTCGTGGAAATAAGTCAATTAATCAGTCATACATTCGAGGCAGAGTAGAAAGGTATTAGAGGCATGAGAGTCATATTGAAGCATGAGAGGCTGTATCGACTTCCGCAGTTAAGCCGTGAGATATTATTTTCAAAGCACAGTCAGGATACAGTGAGCTATGAAAACGTTGATGCGCTTCAGTGATCCAGTCAATTAGACATAAATATATCATCAACTGCCTTCGCCATCAGAGTCTGCAAACATATCCGCCGCCGTCATCCGTTTCCGTTTTGCCCCAGGACCCGCCGTCGTCGTCGTCGATGTAGACGTTGCAATGCTCCCGCTGGAAGCTTTCGACGGCTGCCCCTGCGCACCATCCATCTTCGCCTCCGAGCCCTGATCGCCTTCTTCATCCCCGATCGCCAGACCGACAATGTCGATATCCAGTAGCGGCTCCCCATCGATATGATATTGTGCAAGCAGCTCATTATCCGCATCCTCGTCGTCAGTGTACTCATCATAGCTCCCGTCCGAATCAGCGTCCTGCTCAGCTGGCTCGCCGACCACGTCCGCTGCTGGCGACTCCGCCGCAGCAGTGGCATCCACAGTCTTCCACCTTCCACCGCTCTTCTTCGCCTCCTTCTCAGCAATGCTTTCCTCCTCCTCCTCCTTCTTCGCGCTGGGTGGGTTCTCGAAACTCCTGACGAATAGTTCTTGCGAATCATTGGGGAAGACACACCACCCATCCCAGAGACTCAGCACCAGCCCGACGCTGCGCTTCCACTTCTCGGCGCGCAGCCGGCCCCAGTTCATCTTCTCCGGCAAGCTCCCCAACCCTTCGAATGACTTCCTAGCCTTGAGGGCTGCTTCGAAAAGTTGTCGGTATCGCCAGGCGTGGCGGATGCCGCTTGTCGACGAAGATGACAAAATGTCACTGATAACGTAAAGACCGATGATCTTTGCACCTGAGGTGTCTTGGGGCATAGAGCCATTATTGGTTTTGTTGTCGGGTGCCGGCGACGCGTCGCGTGAGTTGTCGCCTGAGTGGTCGGGTGCGTCTGTCTTGTAGTCCGGGTTGGCGGAGCTGAACGCGAGAGGTTTCTCGAGGTTTGATATTATGAGGTCGACAATCTCGTCGGCGCCGTTGGCGTGTGTTATCGCGAATGAGGTTATCCTCGCGATGTCTCCCTTCCGTATCTTGCTTAGTGTTGTTGGTAGGCGGGACAGTAGATGCACAAGCTTCGCCTTCTCGATGGGGTTTAGGAAGACCTCTTCCTGCTCCTTGTTGCCATCGGTGGTAATTTTGACCTCGTCCTCGTCCTCGTCGTCGTACTCCGAGTCATATTCGGACTCGGATACAAAGCCATTGACGCCTGTGGTGTACTCATACGCAAGTTGTTTTTCTGGTACCCTCCAAGCATGGCCTCCATCGAAGAGAGGCAGGTATTTGCCGTTGCCCTTCTTCTTCGACTGTTCGACTCCAGTCAGGATTTCCCACAACCTCCAGCGATACCATATCCCTCCCTGTGATCTGGCATCCCAGATCCACGCCCACTTCTCATCCCTTTGCACATCGGGCCTCGACATCAGTAGTGCCTCGAACTCGGGCCCATGCTCAAGGACCGACTCGATAACCTTGTGTATCATGCGTAGCTGCTTGATGTCCCGTGGCGGCTGGATTGGGACGTGCAGTAAGTTTCGGTTGAGCGGCGCACCAGACGGGCCATACGAGGATGGGGGCGCAAAGCGACCACCAGGATTGACGGGTCCATGTCCGCGGTCATGCCCTTGTCCCTGTTGGACCACTGGTTTCGCGCCGAATGGCTGTGATGCCGTTGTCGAATTGAGGACGTTCGAGACAGAAGCCGATGCAATGGCTGCTGAGGACAGATGCCTGTGTAGGGAAAGGTAGTGCCCGAAACCGAGGTAGCGGTTCTGCAGGGCGCTGACCGCCGCATCGATCTCTGATGCTGCCGTCTCCTGCGACAGCGTCACTATGGCAGCGATAGACTTGCGCTCTGTGCCTGTCCCACCCGGTGCCGATGGAGGAAGAATCCTGACGTTTTCCACAACCAAGTTCTGGGGAATAAGGGCCTTGATCGCAGCCGGTGACGTAGCAGGGGGAAGGTTCGCCAGGCGCAGTGTCGGCCTTGCCACGGCCTTTTCCTCTGACCTGCCACGACCTGTATGCTCGTCCTCCTCGTCGCTTGCATCGAAGGCCTTGGGTACCCTGGGCTTGTAGCCATCGTCGAGGTCGTCGAACACAAGTCGTCCCGTCCCACTCTCAGAGGGGTCCCTCCTCCTATCGTTGTTCGTATGGAAGCCATCATATGTCCTCTTCTTGCCAAATCCCATGGGTGGTGCCGCAGGGCCCAGCGTCCCCGGCCCGCTGGCCTTTGCACCCGGCGCGCCAAAGTGTCTCCTGCCCGATCCCCCTACGGCGCGCGGCGGCGGCGGTCGCCCAAGCCCGCCTGCACCTCGATCATATTGTTCGCGGTCGTTATCATCCTTCTCGGCGTCAAAGCTCTTTATGAAGTCCTCGTATACGGCGGCGGTCTCGGCCTCCTCGCGTAGTCGCTTGGCCTCTGCCTCCGCCTTTTGTCGTTCGAAGGCAGATTGCTTGGTAGGTTTCTGGAGCTTGGCCTCAACATCGGGAAACTCGGCGATTTTCTTGGGGAGAGACATGATGGACGAGTATAATCATGTCACCGGAACGTGATATTCGCTATCCGAGATCCGTTGACCCATGCCATCAAGGGGTGAGCTGGAGGTGTGGAAGCTGTGACAAGCACACACTTCTTCCTCGAGACATCCATGCATGTCGCAACTTGCGGCTGCGCAATGCTGAGCTCTGGAACTCGGGGTTAGGGTCAGGGGTTAGGGTATGGGAAGTGGGCGAGTAATCATCGCTCCTAAAATCAGCCTTTGAGGAACTTGAAACCTTATCAGATGCCGATGAACACCGTCAATGCCGGATGTCGCCATTGCCATGAAATATCCGGCGCCATAATAGATTTGATTAAGCTTGCTCTCGAGCAGGGACGTCTTCCTTCAACGACCCCGCTGTCGAGGTGAGGGTCCGGTCCGTTTGTTTCTCAAGTGCTACCCTGGGTATCGTGCAGAATAGGTTTACGACCCGACATCCCTATATCACACAGTCGAGATTAATTCATAGAGATAAGTGCGCAGTATTGTGTTCATTACCTTCTAAATCAAGGAAGCAAAAAATCAAATCCAAATCCTTGGTGGCTTCTCGGAGATGTGCATATATCGAGGCGGCAAAGAGGTTTCCGATTTCGAGTCCGACTCCGGGACCTTGACTGGTTCGGCAAGGCGGCATAACCTGTGGACATGAGCAAATAACCACTTAGATATATATATAGATTAGATGAAGAGATAAACTCCGAGCCTACTGGGTTATGGATATCGTGCCGGGTAGACATTCAATTAGACTGTAGTCAGGATAGGTAAATATGAGCACTTGAGATAACATAACCCTTTCCTTTCTCATGACAGCTCGCTGGCCTTCGTTATCCCTCTCCGGGTTGGAAAACAACAAGGTACTATGTAAAGAAGTGAGACTCGCTGGTCAAAGACATTGCAATACCAGATACCGAATACCGAAATACCAACTGCCAGGCCACAGTGCCGGACGGGCTTCATTCACACCACCGAGTCAGACAACTGAAGACATCTGGACATTCACAAGCATCAAACGAAGAATAACAGCGCACAGTGGTCTGGGCTGTTCATGATAAGTTCGGTGATCTGATTTCCACATTCCCATGTTTAACCGTTCTTATCTCCGAGGCAATGATAAATAGTCAGAGAGCATTCACATATTCACACTGTCTGTTGTAACGCACGTCGCTCGTATATTGGTACGCATACATAGATACCGGTATACGGATGCACTCATCTCATTGATTCAGTGTTGCTACGCACTGGCGCATATCTCGAGTGCTGAAGACCCACATCTGAAGAACAAAATATGAAGCTACCCTCATGTTCTCTCTGTCTCTCCCTGACCAAGACACACACACACACACACACACACACACACACCCCCGTGGACCAGTGTGACACCCCCCTCCCCTCGACCCGTGGACCGACCCCGAGCCCGAGCCACTTACCCCCTGACTTGACCCTGATCCTGATCTGACCTGCCAAAACAATGTCGGATCCCGATCCCCCTTCTTCCCCTCCCCACTCATCCACCACCACCACCTCCTCCTCCTCGTTCCCCAACTCGTCTTCCCCATCTGCCTTCTATCCCTTCACAACCACCACTCCAACCAAGGGGCAGCAGAAGGACAATGTCCCATCCTCAATCCTCATCGTCGGCTCGGGCGTCTTCGGCCTATCCACAGCCCTCTCCCTAACCCGCCACCCACGCTTCACCAACACACGAATCACCATAGTAGACCGCTCTTCGTCCACAAACACCACCTCTTCTTCTGGAGGACAAGCTCAACAAGAACAACAAGTCTTCCCCTCCCGTGATGCCTCCTCCATCGACACCTCCCGCATAATCCGCGCCGACTATGCCGACCCTGCCTACGCCGCCCTGGCCGCCCAGGCACAGGAGATATGGCGGCTGCCCGACGGTCCCGGCGGTGACGGCCGCTATCAGGAGACAGGGCTGATGATCGTAGCCGATGCTAGCAGCAGCAGCAGCAGCAGCAGCAGCAGCAGCAGCGAGTCGACGCCCGCCCTCTCCACCTCTTCTGCTGCTGTAAAGGCGGCTGAGAATACCACCAAGAAGAAGTCAGGCCTAGACTACGCGCGGTCGTCCTGGGAGAACGTCAAGGCCCTCGCGTCCGCCGCCGCCGACCAGCCCACCAGCACCACCACCGTCAGCCACAAGATCGAAGAGCTCCCCTCGGCCGAGGCCATCCGCGCCGCATACGGCACCGGCGGCGGCAGCGGCACCTGGGGGTACATCAACCGGCTCTCCGGATGGGCCGACGCCGAGGCGTGCATGGACTGGCTCTACCAGACCGTGCGAGCCACAGGCCGGGTCAACTTCGTCAGCGGCACCGTGGCCTCCCTCGTCGTCAACCTGTACAACCGGCGCACGCCCGAGGTGAAGGGCGCCAGGCTAGCGACGGGGGAGGAGCTGACGGCGGACCTGACCGTCCTCGCCGCGGGGGCATGGACCTCCCAGCTCATAGACCTCACGGGGCGCGCCGTGTCGACGGGCCAGGTGCTCGCGTACATGGACATCACGGACGAGGAGCAGGAGCGGCTGCGTAATGTCCCCACGCTGCTGAACCTCTCGACGGGGTACTTCATCATCACGCCCGCGAGGAATACCCTCAAGGTGGCCAGGCACGCCTACGGCTACCTCAACCCGTCCGTCTCACCAAACGCCGGGAACAGGCCCATCTCCGCGCCCGTCACACACCTCACGGACCCGTCGCTGTCCATCCCCGAGTCCGACCAGGTCGCACTGCGCCAGGCCCTGAGGGAGATGATCCCCTGGTCGGACCTGCACGGCCGCCCCTTCAAGAGCACGAGGCTGTGCTGGTATACCGACACGCCTGACGGGGACTTCATTATCGATTACCACTCGGATTACAAGGGGCTGTTCATCGCCACGGGCGGGAGCGGGCACGGGTTCAAGTTCCTGCCTGTCATTGGGGACAAGATCACGGACTGCATCGTGGGACAGTGCCCAGAGGCCTTCAAGGTAAAATGGTCTTTCAGAAAGGAGGGTTCACCGGCAGCTACGTCGTGGGACAAGGTGGTCACGGAAGATGGCAGTCGGGGTGGTGACCCTGGCTTGCTTCTACAGGAGGTGATGGCCAAGTCGCGGGGAGGGAAAGGAAGCAGGAAGACATCACGGCTGTGATTCACGTGAACACACGCAAAACATGGCGGCAGCGAGGTAAGTGCAGGAGTGCAACGTGATGGCATTAAACCATATGGCTATCATGACTAACTGTCAGTTGTCCAAGCGGCTTGTATCGATCGACCCTCGGACAAGAGCCTCTCTCGCCGCTTGAGCATTTCAGCCCAGTCCAAGTCTGACTGACATGCTATGCTGTTGAAGGCGGGCTGGTCACTCCGTCAGCAGACAGAAGATGCCAAGCAAACCTCGAATGATAGAGCCGGGAGGCACGGAGACTCCTCTTCGTCGACTACCGCATCGCTCGAACGATTTCTTCCCTTTCCATTCTTCGGAGCTTGTCATCAGGTAAACTTTTACCGAATACCAAACGCGTGATGACTGGTGTACGCTCTCCCAAACCTCGTCTTCTCAACACCTTGGCAACCGCTGCGACCTTTTCAGGACCGCAATAATTATGTAACTTCGCCAAGCGCGCTCACTCTCGCGCGCCGCCCTCATCTTCAAGGGCGGTCTATCGTCTTCCGAAGTGTAAAGGGGAATAGTGCCAATTTTTGTTCTTTTTCTCCGCAAACCTCGAATGTAGTCCGTGCCGACTGTAACCTTCCTTGTCGAAACGCCTATGCAATGCAGTCGAAAAACAGAACTGGAAGAAGAAAATGGTACAACGGACAGGCCGAGGTCGTGTTGCTTGTCGTCGAGATGCGCAACAACCTATGGCCCGTCTCGGGTATGCGTCGTGAAATCATGTAATCGCGTAATCTTACAGGTTGAAGATAGGTGGGGTAAAGAGGGGTTCGTCGTGGCTTAAACCTTGCGGAAGTCTTGCAGCACGGGGTAGATGAGCTCAAAGGCGTGGTAGATCTCGTCACGGACCTTCGCACCAGTGAGGACAATCTTGCCGCTGACGAAGATAAGAAGCACGATCTTGGGCTTGACCATGCGGTAGATAAGACCGGGGAACAGCTCGGGTTCGTAAGAGCTGAAGTTATGGTGGCGAGATGCCAGACCCTCGAGGCGGATGGGAAACTTGATGTCACAAGAGCCAACGATGTTCTGGATCTTGAAGTCCGTGAACTTGGCGTTGAAGCCTACCGCAAATAGACCCGGTTAGCAATGCCAGCCCATTCATTAGATGCCCCCAGGGAAGAAGCGTCCAATATGACGTACCGAGCTTCTGGATGATACGGGCGTACTTGCGACTAGCAAGCTTGGAATCATCCTCGGACTTCGCACCGGTGACAACCATCTTTCCACTGGCGAAGATCAAAGCCGTAGTCTTGGGTTCACGGATACGCATGATAACCGCAGCGAAACGCTTGGGATCTATGATCAACGTGAGCAAGCATGCGGAGCATGTGGACTCCGGATATACTCACTGTACTCGGCATTGCGAGCGTGCAGGGCAATGGTCTTGAGGTCCAAGCGACAATCCAGGTTGACAGTGGCCACGATATTTCTTTGGAATACAGCATAAGCATCCAGAGTTTCATGTACAATCAGACACACAGGTTCAGCTTACTGGAGAGTAGGGGTCAGACCGCTGCCAGACTGCTGCGCACCAGGAGTAGCGGCAGGCGTGACAGGACCAACTGCATTGCCGTTGACAGGCGGAGAACCAGCGGGAGCACCGTTCGGGTTCGCTTTGTGTCCAGCATCGCCAGGAGGCGTCAACTCGTTGTGCCCGGTGGGGAAGGACAGGGAACCGGGAGAGATGAAGCTCTTCGCCTGGGTAGCGGTAGTGGGGTGGGTCTGGATAGCGTCCATGTTTGCTTGCGATTGATCTATGGGATCGGAACAATCGACTCTAGCGACAAAGGCTCGGGCAGATCTGCAGTTGGATCGCTGTTAGTGAATCTGGTAACCATGCTGCAAGAATATGCTAAACGGTCGCTGCTGCAGGCCTGGTGATCGTGGTGGATGAGCAGATGAAGTGGGAAAGAGCTGGAGCGTGGGCGAAGAGGCCAACCGGTCTTTCGCCCGTCTCCAGTTTCTACGATGGCAAAAGGTGGCAGAGGCAGAATGCTTGTATCACAGCGACGGCACACGGGATGTGCCACTGCGACAGCTGCTGATAGATTCCCCCGGACGTGCAGGTGACTTGTCTTCAGGGAAGACGCAGTGACGTACCAAATGCGGGAGAAGAACAAGTAAATGTCTCCCCTACAGCGACTGCTCACGATATGACAACACGGGTACGGGTGCACTAAGGCAGGCCGATTCTTCGAAGTCGGTATCGACGACAAGCTGCTCTGCAATGCGCTTGATGTCCTCGTCGGGTCGAGTGTCGTTGTCTTGAGCGTCTTCTCTCGTTGATGACCTTGACTTGACTTTTGACGGCGACGAAGATTCGCGACGCGTTGTTGCAGGTGCAGGTGACGTGACTTTCAAATACCGACGACTCGAATCGCTGCGCGCGAGGTTCTCTTAGGTATGGAAAATGAAGGTGTCTATTCTCTGTTCGTCTTGCTTGCTTGCTTGCTCTTCCTGAGGTCTTGACGATTTACACGGCGCCGTGTCCTGTGCAGTATCTCGACTCGGTACTCGGGCTCGAGAGCGAACGGCCTTGATGATCTCTTTCCCTATGTAGGTCGGAGGAGGGACAACAAGAAGGCTGGCCTGGAGATGGGCTATCCTTTGTTGTCGCAAGACGAATTAGGAAAACAGGAGGGTGGTGCGCACACACACAAGCGCAACCAGGGTAAGGAAAGGAAGGACTGATGACGATCCAGGAGAGCACAACTTCGGGATATGAATCGCGATACGGTTCGTCCTCGAGGTTGTTGATGAAGATCAAGGGTCTCTCAAAGTTCCTGGTTAAGGGAAGGTTGAGGTGTAGTCAAGGTAGGTTAGTTGGTAGAGGGGAGAGTGGTGTGTAGTTTGACAGGCTGTGTGGTGTGGGTGAATCAAAAAAATATATTGGTAAGGCCAAACGTCGGGGAGGTAGCAGATACGTAGGGCCGGTCGGGACTTCCGCTCCAAAACTTGCGAAACGGGCGGTGTTGGGGGGTGCTGCCTCTTTATAGAAGGAGCGAGTGGCAACCTCAGGCAGGAATTGGTACTGTGGCGTCTAGAGGCCGCTGCAAATTTTCAAATTTTCGGCTCCGACTAGCGTCATCCAGGTTGATACAGCAAGGGCAGCTGCACCCAATCAGCGCCCACACAGACGTGTAATTATACGTACTATACCGCATTATACGGTAATTTTGTTAGAAGTCGCAACTGATTAGCCTCTTCCGGCAAGGCCCATCCCTGGTGTCCGTGCCGCCCTCCATCCCGCTTCCAGCAATGTACCGGTACATCTACACGCGCCAGGACCCCCCTTCTCTTCTTCCTAGAGTGCTCCAGAGTTGCTCCAGTGGCCTCGCTGGCTATTGCCAACTACAGGGCTGACTGCTGCAGCTACTGCAGCTGCCCAGTAACGGCAACAGCAACAACGACAAGAGGGTAACCACCGTGCTGCAGCCGTGCACGTCTTCCTCCATCTTACAACCTTGGAACCTTACTGCCTTACCAAGGGTTTCGTCAATATTCTCACTGTGGTATATTTGCCTGCACCGTATGCTTGTTGCCTGTTGCTTTGCGACACCCTTCACAGTTCTGAAACAGCGGCACCATTCTCTTCCCCCCATTTTATTCAGACGCCAGACACCGGACACAAGACACAACAGACTCAAAACACCAGACCCATCAATCCTTCTCCTGAACCAGTTTACGCACTTCTTCAGCTACACTAGATTGCATCGGTCGGGATTGAAGCTTCGATGCTGACTTTGTGCTGCTGCTGCTTCTGCTACATGAACCTCGACAGCAGGTGAGACTAACTGCGGAGCAGATACGCTTGTATCGATCGGAGAGATACCAACCCAACCAAGTAAATGGACCAAACGCGACGACAGTCACCAAACCAACCTTGGAAATTACCAGCCTACATAGTACGCGGCACCCGTGTGGCGCACATACGTTGAACGCCCAAGCCCGACGGCAGCCATGGAAACTGACGAACAGACCGGACGGGCCGATTCTCAAACATGACGAACGAGTTAGCGGAAATAAGCAACAACAATATCGGTAGATTGCCATGAGAGAGCAGGCTACAAACTTCTGCCTCGTCGCCGGGATCTTTTGTCATGCAATATAAGGATGATGGGGGACGGATGATGCGCTTTGCCTATGCTTCTGCAGGCTCCATTCCCGGTCCCCCCCATCGCCACGAATCGGCCCTTCCCTGCCAGTCAACGCCCCAGGCGTTTCCAGACGATAATAACTCAACACGAGCATGCCTTTGAGTGGACTTGTTCTTTCGGTCGAGCAAAGTATGCTCATTTCTTGTCTACTGCGAGGCTGCGATAGCGAAGGGTACTGCTCTCGATCCCCAGGTGTTGCTTCCCCGGTCGCGCACATGCAACGCTATCGGACTCGTTCATGCTGGTTCCCTGGTAACCTCGGAGATAACAGCTTTTGTCCCCCCGTCCTGGTCATGATTGGCTCTTCAAGCCGCGTCGGTTGGTTGCCCAGCTTTATTTTCTGCCTGAGGCATACCTGCTCCTCTGGCAATCACAATTTCATATGGGGCTCATCCTGGGCTGAAACCTGCTTTCGCGCATTGCTCTCTTCCTTTTCCACCACAGCACCACCACAATGGCTGGGACGGTCACCCTCATATACCATTTCGCATACCTCTCCGGCAATGGCATCTCACATATGCGAACAGCTATCGTCGCATGCTTCATTCATTATTAACGACCCACATGTGCCGTCCTTACCTGCTGCATTCTTAACACCCTGACATCATCAGAAGTGTACGGCACAGGCACATATATAGCACGACGGGCACCGATAAGACAGTCTCATTATGACGTTCCTCAGCATCACGATGGATGTGGTGGTGGTGAGGCGTGAGCGATCCCTTCCACCAAACCCTGGAACGTGTCTGCCCTCCAGGACCCCCGCCGACACCGCCGTCGCTCCTCGATTTGCAGTGTCTTCCACATTTGGGACCACTAGCCGTGGATGCCAGGAGGGGCACAGAGCCCCAGAAATAACATGTTTTAGTGGCATTCACAGGCCCAGACTTGGAGCCTGTGGAGGCAGGGAGCGCTGTATGTGTGGGTGGCTGCAACCCCCTTCTGCCGGTCTGACATGTACCGGTACGGCTTACTCGCTCACTCGGCCTGGGGAATTTTTGCTCCCAACCTTTGCGACTTGTGTGCTCCCGTGTCCCATTGCGACAGCGGCTGTCCGCAATTGGTGAACCGTGCCCCTTATTTTCCTCTTTTCCCGGCCAGCCAACCAATGGAACGCGCCAGCCAGCCTTGTCCAACACATCCATCGTCTTCCTTGTTGTTCCCTTGTTCTGGCTCTGGATTGCGAATGACTCATTCCGAGTTGCTTGCTTTTTCCTCCTTAATCATGGCTGTCTGCTACGTTTTCTTTCAGGGACTCTGTGATACTGGATGCTTTCTCAGAAGAGCGCAAGGCGATGATATTGCTGCTATGCGCATCAGATACTTACAAAGGTGTCCTTTTCGGCACCCATCGCATCAGGCGTAGCTTACCTGATGCCCGACGCCCCGTCACGGTGTGGGCCTTTTCAACCAGGATCACCAGGATCACCAGGTTATGGAAGGGCGAGATCGCAGGAATCTGCTTACCTCGCACTCCTAGATACTCCCGCAAACCCGTACGGACGTGACCCTGCAGTCTACAGCACCCAGGCCAGCCAGGGTGCCTAGATAGGTACACACTTATGCAGGCTACAGGAGCTGGAGCTGGAGCAGCTGGAGCTAGAGCTGGGAACAGGGAGCAGTGAGCTGCATCTCGTCTCACCCTTCTCCGCCCCTGTCCAACCCTTGTCGCTGTGCCGCGTTGTGTGTTTGTGTGTGGGTGTGTGCGCGTGCGTACGTGTGCCCACTGCATGATGGCCATCCATGATCAGGACAGACGGAAATTGGTCTCACCGCACAATACCACTCGTCCGCCGTGATCCAATGGGATACAGTCGCTGACCATCAAACGGCCTCCTCGTGTGTCCCACTGGCAAGCCGCACTCAATCAATAGATTGTCAACGATCTGACCCAAGTAGAAAAAAAGGTTCTTCCCCTTTGTCCATCCAAATAAAGTATAGCATGTGCGTCATGACTACGTATTCCATTCACCCTGAACCGTGTCAGTCTCGCGATCTGCTTTCAAATCCGTGATGAGGAGATAAACACCCTCGGGATGGCGGCGCAACCGGTCGGAACATGGTATCGCTCAAGTTGCCGGCAAAGCAGGCCGCAGCCTCATCACTAATGTTGGCACCACGTCTCTCTGGGACGAGGCTCAACCAACTTTGTCTTTGTTAATCAACAACAAACAAACCTCAATAAGTCTTTTGTGTGACGGAAAGGATCATATTCTGCTTCCAGGAGGAGATGGTAAGCCGTCAGCTACATGGTACGAGAGCCGCCGTGAAAAGGTAATGATCGGCCCCGCCCCGTACTGGACACCTTCGCATCAAGCCGGCCGGCCCTGTGTATGTCGGGGCCAGAGCTGCTTCCGGTCACATGTCGGCCGAGGGTATCCCGACTGGCCCCGCCGAGGCTCCCCCAACGCTCAGTGGTGGTGGTTACCTTCGGATGTCCCGCATGGCGACGGCTTTCATCACGAAGTAAAGTCCGTCTTGCTGCATCCCCCATAGTCTCAAGGCCACGACGGGGCTGTGATTAATGCGCGTTCATCGCTCCTGGCACTCGACACAACGTCCGACCTTGGGGATCTGAAGCGCCCGGTACGCCCTCATTGTGGTGACATGTCAACTTCCTTACGAGATTGGTCATTACGGAAGTCGGGTGGTCTGTTGTCGGCTTCGGGACACAGGTGGTTTCCTGGCTCCACCCAGTACACGCAAGGGCTCGCCAGGTCATGGTGGTGTTCGTGACCGCTCTATGTATGATGCACGTACTTGTGTATGCAGATCAGGCTGTTCCGCCAGTCGTGTCACACTGCTCTAGCTTCTGGTAGCCAGCGCACCTGATGCCTCGTTTCCAAGGCCCTAGGGCACCCCTTTTGCCGCGCCGACTCGGCCGTCCTGTCAAACGTATGCAAGGCTTGGACATTTCTGATCATCAGTAGTGCACCCTTTAGGACTCGAGCAGGCAGCCTTACGGCTCTAGTTCGCGGCGGCCCTGGCCAATTTCCTTTCTCCTTTAGCGAGTTGCAGCATGGCTTCCTTGGGAAGGCGAAGAGTCCTCGTGGTTTGACCTTGGTTCGGATATTTCCATTGCTTTCACGTTGCTATCTCTAGCCCACCCTACTTAGTATATACTCAGAATGCATCCATTCCGTTTTTGTGACTCCTTATACCCCTTGGCTCCCTGATCCCTAATACATGTGGATGGCCGCCAGTCCGTCCCGTCTATGTCATGTAGTACTTCGGTCCCTCGCCACCCTGAGGTACCTGCCAGTTGATATCCTGGTTGGGTGCCTTGATGTCACACGTCTTGCAGTGTATGCAACTGTTGCGCGTGAAAATGTCAGCCGTCGTGTTTCGCATGCGAGTGATCAAGGATGGGTGTTGGCCGGTAGACCCAACTGGAGAACGGTGGACAATAGACCCCCGGGGGGGGGGGGATCGAAAGTCGGGGACTAGCGAAACTTACTTCTGCGCGTTGATCTGGAACCTCACGCCCAGATCCTTCGAGCCATCCTCGACGTACTCGTACACGCCGGCCGGGCAGAACCTGTTCTCCAGGCCCTTGAACTTGGGCCACGTCTCGGCCGTGTGCCTGTCGTAGTCCTTGACCTGCAGGTGCGAGGGCTCGTCCTCCTCGTGGTTCGTGCCGGTGCGGCTGACGCTCGTGAGGATGTCGAACGTCAGCTTGCCGTCGGGCTTCTCGTACTCGATCTTGGCGCACTCGTCCGCGGGCCTGGTGAACTCGTGGTCCATGCCCCGGTGCTTGAAGGTCCAGGGCACCCTGCCCTTGAGCACGAAGGCCTCGAGCCCGGAGTACATCATGCCGCCGTACAGGCCGAGCGGGGAGTGGAACGACGGCCGCATGTTGCGCACCTCCTTGAGCTCCTTCCAGATCCAGCTCTCGCGCAGCTTGGTCTCGTAGTCGTACAGGAAGACGGCGCCGTCGTCGGTCGTGGCCTCGAGGGCGCCCCACGCCGCCTCGGCGGCGAGCATGCCGCTCTTCATGGCGTTGTGCGTGCCCTTTACTTTCGGCACGTTGACGAACCCGGCCGAGTCGCCGATCAGCGCGCCGCCGGGGAAGGCGACCTTGGGGATGGACTGGAAGCCGCCCTCGATGAGGGCCCGGGCGCCGTACGAGATGCACTTGCCGCCCTCGAGGACGGAGGCGTAGATGGGGTGCTTCTTCATCTTCTGGAACTCCTGGTACGGGCTCATCCACGGGTTGGGGTAGTCCAGCGCCGTGACCAGCCCGATGGACA
This sequence comes from Cytospora leucostoma, assembly GCA_003795295.1. Lineage (NCBI taxonomy): Eukaryota > Fungi > Ascomycota > Sordariomycetes > Diaporthales > Cytosporaceae > Cytospora > Cytospora leucostoma. The sequence continues at coordinate 34,232 of LKEB01000071.1, forward strand.
CGAGGTTGTCGCCGAAGTGGTACATCCACCCGCCGCCGTACGTGTCGTAGGGCAGGGGGTACCCCATCGAGTGGGTGATCTCCCCCTTGTTGAACTTCTCCGGCGCAACCTCCCACACCTCCTTGACGCCCAGCCCGTACGTCTGCGGCTGCGAGTCCGCCCGCAGCTCGAACTTCCGGATCACCTGCTTGGACAGGCTGCCGTGGCACCCCTCGCCGAACAGCGTCACCCGCGCGTGGAACTCCATCCCCCTCTCGAAGGTGTCCTTGGGCCTCCCGCTCTTGCTGATCCCCAGGTCGTTGGTCGCCACGCCCAGGACGCTCCCGTCGGCCCGGTACAGCACCTCGCTCGCGCTGAAGCCCGGGTACACCTCGACGCCGGCCTCCTCGGCCCGCTCGCCCAGCCACTTGGTGAACTGGTTCAGCGAGAGGATGTAGTTGCCCTTGTTGTGCATCTGCGGCGGGGCGGGCACGGGGATCGACAGGGTCTTGGTCAGGAACCGCATGTAGTCGGCGCCCGCGGGCGTCGCGCCGTCGAACCGGTTCTCGTTGTCCTCGGCCAGCCAGTCCGGGATCAGCTCCTCGATCGCGTCGGGCTGGATCACCGCGCCCGAGAGGATGTGCGCGCCTAGCTCGCCGGCCTTCTCGAGGAGGAGCACGCGGAAGTCTTCGTTGCCGGCTTCGTTGGCTAGTTGCTTGAGGCGGATCGCTGCTGCGAGGCCGGCTGGGCCTGTTGCACGGAGATGATATGTCAGGGGGGTTCAAGGTCTGGGAGGGGGTTTGTAATCATACCTCCGCCGACGATACATACATCGACCTGGTCGCTCTCTCGATCTATCGTTGCTGGGTCGAACGAGTCATCTGGTGTTGCCATGCATCTCCTGGCGCTCACGGAGAACAGCCTTGTCTGTGGTATCCTGCTCGTCGTCGCAACACATGGCTGCCGTATTATTGTCCTCCTCGGTATGCACTGTGTGATTATCCTGGTTTGTGGCCTCGCGAATGGCCTCGCCGTCCTGGCGAGACGCCCTGATATCCTCACGGGCGCAGACATGACAAAATTATGGTGGGGTCGCTTTTCGTTGAATGTACTCGAGGCGCATTGACGGTTGGTTGACGGCTGATTGGAACTGTGGTACTTAACCAAAATCAAGGAATATCGCGACGAGCATGAAGATGCTATGGCATTTTGTTATTGAACCGAATTGGGATTTGAACGGAGAGGAACAGGTGATGGTGTTGTCCCCAACCCGCCCGAGTCAACTGTGGACATCTGCGAAGCAATGACACATGTGAGTGAGCTGAGCCTTGCACGCCTCCTCCTCTCCGACACTATACGTACCCGAAGGTACTGCCGCTTCAACGGCTGGCGGCCGAAAATTGGAAGCCGAGAAAAAAAAAAACCTTGGCCGGAGTTAACCCTCCCCCTGCCGAAAATCGGCAAAGCATAATGCAGGTCAACTGGTCATTTGCTTTTGGCTGTCGTGTGAGTGGTCAGTTTACATCTTCCGATGCAAGCCGAATCCGGGGAAAAGAGTGGGTTGTGGTCCGTCACCTTTGGCCATCCTTGAATGTGCCCCTCTGTTTATATCCCTGCAATGTGTATGTCCTCCATTTGTCGAGCCATTCTTTGTCACGTACAGACCTCTCCTGATCGAAAGCTGAGTCTTAACACTTCACCTGTGGCACATAGACTATTTCGGGTTGAACAACGGAACACTGCATGTAGAGAAAAATCCTATCACCATGCTCTTGTCCAGCTGAAGTGATCGGGGGAGTACAGCCTCTTTGATTCAACACCAAGCACTCAGCCATGCTCTCATATCACATAGCCATGCATGAAATCCTTCCAATGTACATCCTCATCATCGAAAGCTATAGCACTCTGGTTGGAACCCAGTATTCGTGGTGGGTAGGAAATGTCAAACAGAGGGCAAAACACCGCATCTAAGAATGATCAAGTTCAAGCAGCCCTCTGGGATGAACCCTTCCTAATCAGCAGGCACTGAGCTATCCCCACTGGGCAGACCCGATCAGCACTCTAATCCTCCACGCCGCTCCCCGATTACTCGATGAATCCTAACAGTTGCGCTCAGTGAGACGACATTCCAAGTTGTACCAGCCTCTCGCAGCTGACATATTTGTTGGTCAGAATGCACTGATTTTGCATAGCTAATATGGTCGAGAGACAGTGAGCGTACATCATTATGGCCCTGTTGGCTTGGATTCTCGCCCCTGGCATCGATGGGATTGGGTTTTCAAGCTCTGTACCAGGCTTCGCCTGTATCGACCAAGAGCAACTTGCATTCCAGCCTTAGGACAAAAGATATCCTCGGCTTCCACTCGTAATGACCGTAGGCTGGCTGATATGTTCAAATCGACTCTCCGGCCAAAAAAAGGGGGGTTTACATATTGAAATCCAGAGGTTGCCCTTTGGTGAATGACTGTGTGGCTCCTCACGAAATAACATGCATGTTGCTCCAATGCCGTACAACTCGCCAAAGACACGTATGGTAACGAGGTGGTGAATACTGTGGGCTATGGGCTACCATTCTTCCTCACTCTTGATGCTGCCCTGCTGGCGCCACGGTGACCCATTCGACAGAGTTTCGGAGCTCGCACCTTGGTCATCGAAGTGGTTCTCGAGAGCCTTGGCGTCACCATCTCCAGGCGGCGTATAACTCTGGGCTGGTACGCGGCGCTTGTATGGCGGCAGATCTGTCAATGAATCCGACCTGGTTCTCTTGTGGCCAATGGCAATCTCGCGCGGGATGCGGGATGCCGTTCTTGGATCGTGTTGGTGCGCTGTAGCTGGTGGTGGCCATTGCAGTGCTGGTGAGGGGTGAAACGGAGGAGCCACTTGTCCGTATGGATATCCGTAAGCACCGAATCTCAACGGCCCGGAAATCGGACCCATGGTATAAGGGACAGGGTATGGATATCGCTGCTGCGACGTCTTTCCGTACCAGTAGGGCTGGGGAAGTTGACGGGGGTCGTGTGCCTGGGGAAACCACTGCGAAGGTGGTCTCTGGTGGTGAGAGCCAGCGCCTTGGTAGGAATAAGGACCATGGTGAGGCGCCTCCCTTGGATGCAAGGTCCCGGCAACGGAGTCTCTTACCGGATACCATGCCATAGGCTGCATAGGGGGGTTCGCGTGAAGCTGGCTCTGTCTTTGACCAAATGCTGCTGCAGTGCTAGACCTGCTGCTAGACACAGCCACTGCTGAACCAACACTCGGCTTGGATTTGGTGTTCTCGATGACCTTGTTTGGTGCATGGTCAACAATGAAGTTCGGGATATGGTGCTTCACGGGTCCACCAGGAACGGTCTCTAGACCGTTCAAGTTGATCTGGGATACTTTCTTGACGGTATCGTGGAGGTGTGGGAACTCTTTCCACCTGTACAGGTCCCTGCAGACCAAGACTTGCATGTCAGTGGCCGATGCTGCATTCTTGCTGATGTGGCTGTCTTAACAAGGACTGTATCCAACATGGGGCTGGGAAGGTGTGAAAACGGATGATAATCGTACCGGTATCCCTTCAGTTCCGATCTGATGAAGGAGTAGCTACGCCTGATTTTGCCCAAGGCGGCTTCGATGATTTGATTCTCTCGTTTGGTAGCACGCATCTGCTTGGCAGCTTTTAGGTTCTTCTTCGCGGCCTCGATATCCCGTATGTGTTTGGGGATATGGGCTATGACATGGTTACGAGCGGCGCTATATCGCGGCTGGTCGTACCAGGGGTTGCCATGGATAGTTTTAACCATTATGACATGAGATTCGATCGCTGAGCTGAGGGCTTGACTATATTGCCCATCGCAGGTTTATCGAGGTTTCGTGTATCGGGCTGTTTCCGGATCTCGACAGTGGGAGGGCCAAAAGGCCGTTGTCATCCCAAGGATCCTGATCAAGCTGGCCGGAGTGTCTTGCAGGATTGGGATTGAACAGGTTCACAACCATGGTTCGTAGATCCTGAGCGTTTAACGAGATCATTGATGCCTGTAATGATTCGGCACGTGGACGATAGCATCTTTAAGTCATAGTCCGAATCGACTTGCGTCAATGATAACGGAAGGACGGAGGGAGCGAGCGAGACAGGCAGAAAGAGCGATCTAGGAAGTACTATGTGCTTATACTCCCCCAACTCCTGAGCCTCAATATCACCTGGGCACCTGGGCACCTGGGCACGCAGCTGCCTGGGCAGGTGTTTCCCCGGAGGTTGCCCGAAATAAAGTACATATATTTTCTCCGCTATAGAACATCTATTCGATCCTTAGGTTGCAAGTGAATCAGCCGGGCCAGGGCTCCAAAGCTGTCACCATTAGGTTAGAGGTCTTGTCCACGATCTCTGGAGTGTGCCCTCTCACATCCTGCCCAGCAATGGGGATAGATTCGAGCTTTTCATATTTTTGTTAGTTTTAGGTGGATGCGGGTGATGTTTACGGTTATGCTTTATATTTAATATCTTCCAAACTTTGGCTGGTTGGTAAGGAGTGCTAGATATGATATTCTTGTAAGAGGAGCGTCACCTTCAATGTTCCTGACCTCGACGGATGACAAAGGTGAGCCAGAGAGCAACAACCAAGTTCCAATAGCATTTCAGGACTTATAGACGAAGCGAAATATATTTCGGGAAAGATTAGTAAATGAACACCCGCATAACGGCCCAGGTGCTCGTCCCTGGCTAGCAGCTACTCAATCGAAGTCAGGAAACCCTCAGGCAGGATTGCCCGGACAGGCTGATATCGTGACCTCTGATTGGCTTTGGTTTAAGTTCCTGATCTGTAATGAAATGTCTGGGGAAAGACAGCATGATCCAAGCAATTTGACGTCGGCGGGAGGGGGGGGGGATATGGCTGGGGCAGATCAATTATATCTGCGCAAGCAGCCGAACACCGTCTAGATCTGGAGACGCAGCTCACCACATATTGAAGCATTGATCCCAAGCTAGAGTACCATCAAGGGTGCATTGTGTTGTTGTCGTCTCGTGAAAGACCCATAAACTAAGATGCCATGTAAAATAGCGAAACGGGTATAATTCTATAGCTCTCATCCTGAGGGGGCAAAATCATGCAGAGCCGGAACCGATGACCACACGCCAAGCAACACCACGTACAAATCTTGAAAGCTGTAGCGAGCAAAGACTACGCTATTGAGCCTCAAGTGTCTGGCCTGCGATGACGTAGCCGTCTTTCCATAGCAAGGAGATCTCAGCCACCGTGTCTCCTTAAATCCAATATAGTCTTCAACCTCAGCACTCCCTTCGCGCCCCAGCCAGACGGCCCAAACTCCACCTCCGGCCTGGCAGCACTATACCAGCTCCAAGCCCGTCTATCCAGCTCATCTGTTGTCAGGAAGTCCGCCCAGCTATCAAAAAGCAGCCTTAGCCCGCCGAGCAGTAATCCCAGGTTCTCTTCCTTCTCTGCATCCTGGGCCTTGACCGTTTTCTTCTTGGCAGCGGTAGTCGCAGTGTCACCATCGCCCTCAGCCGCTGGCGCACTGGCGAAACTCCTGAGTAGGTAGCTGCGCGCCGCCTCCGGCCGATGTATTACCATCCCGCCAATAGCGGCAGAGGCCTTAGATTTGCTTCTCATCGCTTCCAGATCGAGGCCCCATACCGCCTCGCCGCCTAGCGTAACCTCGACGCCGGTCCTCCGCAACCGCTCTGACAGCGCTGACGTGACGACATTGCGCATCAGGCGCCAGCGGTCTGGGCCGAGCATGACGCCGCCGTACCAGCGTGTCATGACGACCAGGGTATCTACCGTGTTCGTCTCGCGGAGGATTCGGAGGAGCAGGTCGCCGGCGCCGGTCTCGCCATCGTCGTGCGAAGCCTCGCGGGCTTGATTGCTTATGGATGATTCGTGGGCACGGATGCGGTAGGCCCATACGTTATGGCTTGCAGATCTGAGTTCAGGATGAGCATCGAAGAGAGCCTTCAGGAGGTTCGGTCGTTGAGAGGGGTCGGTGATGGTGGTAGCTCGGGCGATGAAGGTGGACTTTCTCAAAGATACCGACGGACTCGTTGACCAGGCGCTGGAGGTAGAAGCCGCAATCATTGTGCCCTGAGTGGACTCATCGGCTTTCAGTGTTGTCGACGATGCTGCAGACTCTGGCCCCGGTACATCCTTCGACACTACATCCCCCATCGGTTCCTCTTCTTCCTCGCCTCTCCATTCGTAACCACCCCTTTTCAGCACCGCAACCTCCCTACCCATTACCTTTATCCTGGGCTGACCCTCCGCCCACCCTTCCTCGTCAGCGCTCGGCCCTTTGTCCAGCCCTATACTCACAGCCTTGGACCTCGAATTGGCGCTCACGACCGCCTGGGCCAACGAGAGTCTGCTTGATGGAGGTTGTTCAGGCATGGTATAGCGAAGCAACTCGACCGCGAAGGCGAGGACCAGGGGTGCGCGGTTGGTGTGGATAGCTGTCTGGGCGATACGCTCCTGGTCGGTTTCGATGGGCAGGGCGAGGGAGGCCTCGAGCTGCTGGGGCGTCATCTCGGTGGGCCCGAGCATGAAGCCATCGTTGCTGGAATACTTTGCCCTCTTGGACTGCTCCTGAGCCGCGGGGGTGGCTGGGCGCTTGCCTGTTGTAGATGTTGATGGCGAGGTCTGCATGCGCTTGAGATGTGCCTTGCAGGCATTCTGTAATGATCGCGCGGCCTTGGGGTCTGTTATGGCCGACTCGACAGTCTTTAGGGGCGCATCGACTATCTGTTGGATGCTGCATCCAAAATCAGAGAGTATTCGGGCGCAAGTCAGGTGTAAAGCTAGTTATGCATTGTAATCATGCTACAATTCGAGTCCCACTGACCTTCGTAGACTGACAGCTTGGAGGGCCCTAATCTGCGCCATCGCGTCCTTCATTGGCATTTTCCGGGCTGTCTGCAGCCGCAGAAGCTCTTGGAGGTCTTGCTGAGTCGCCATTACGGCCTAAGGTACGTCGGAGACTTTGCGGCTGCTGCGTTGTCGCTCGGCATACTTCAGGGAATCCTCCACCGAAGCGTGTGTACAGGTAGCAGTTGAGGTTGTCGCGACTCTGGACGCGCAGGCATCGATGACGTCGTTGCGCCGTTCGAGAGAACCGGGGGGGGGGGGTGACTGTTAACGTACCTAGGTAGTTATGACAGCCCTAACCCTGGACACAACCCCTCGACCGCCCGGGCGGCTACGCTCGGCAGCCAATTTACCTAGAACTACACTGATACCGGCTGGAGCATGGTTATGCATTACTGAAAGTCTGTAATTGAGGTCGAAACATTCCTTTGGTTGCTTCCGACATCAACCTTGTACTCGTATCAGGCGTCCGGGCGAATGCCGTGAGCTTAGTCGATCGTTGGAGTTCGAGAGCTTTCTTCCCTCGGTCTCGTTATGCTCGAGTTCGTCTGGACAGTCAAGGTAACCTACATCAATGGTACTGTTGATGCCTGAGAGTTCCATATCCCGGTTACTTGCGACATCTGTTGTGGACTCGGACCCACCCGTGCACATGGCGAGTTCGACGCGATTTACACGAGGCTACGTGTGGGTATGTAGCCTCGTGTAAGTCCTCACGAAGAATACTGTGGAGCATGGGTTCTTCCAAAAGCCAAGATAGGTTATACCCGCCTTGAAGGCAGTATCAGCCCGAGTGTGCTCCACCATCCGTGGCAACACGGAGCACAACCATGAGCATCGAAGACTTGGAAGAGAAGAGCGTAAGTATGGATATGCACTAGCTATTTTGGGTCCGTTCAATCGAAAAAGGGTTGAACGAGATGACCATCCCCAACTCCTGCCTGTGGATATGACGCTCCAAAGATGTTCTTTTATGCAATGAAGGCAAATTGCTCGAACAACGCCGTTCCTGTGTACGACTCTTCACCCCGAAGTCCGCCCTCAACTGTTCCAATATTCCGGATATATCCCGTGACCTCGACAAGGGTGACTCCGGTCGTGACATTGGCCAATAGCGTCGTACCGTCTTTCAAGTTGAACTCGATTTCCAAACCCTCCGTGGGACCGGTTGATTCGGTGGGTGGGTATGTGCTGTTGGCGCCCCAGGGTCGGACCACAACTGCCTTAGACACAGAGCTCGCCTCGAGCACCTTCCCATTTTCAGCCACGTAACCGGAGACGTATTCCTGGCTGTCGGGGCTCAACGCGTCGAACCAGACAATTGAATATGGACCGAGGTGCGCGTGTCCCCAGTACCATTGTTCGGTACTCTCCACGAAGGGCTGGTCGCCCCAGTTCTTGTCATGGTAGCCGATGCCGTCGCTGATGCTTAGTGAGGAGTTATCGCCGCTGAAACTGAGGCTCACGATTGCCGTGGCATCGGGGACTGCGTTTGACCAACCGACGTGTGGGATCATCACCTCGGACACGCCAGGTTTGTTGCTACCACCTGGGTAGTGAGCATGTGCGAGCTGATGGGTAGTCAGTCTTGTTTTGCCGCCAATCTTGGGGAACTTCCCAGCCTTGTGTTGGGTAATCTCTGTGCACGACCTACTGATAGCAAGGTAATGGTTCCTGTGACACCAATCTCGGGGGAATCAATGTGAAGGACATAGGTCACCTCGGACTCCGTCAGTTTGGAACCGACGAAGCTGAAGCCGGCGTCCTTGAAGTCCAACGATATGCCATTAGAGCTGGTTTCGATCACTGCACTCGTGGCAGGCACCTCGAAGTTGTACTGAGTACCGTTGGGAAAGGTTCCGCTAAGCGAGATGGAGAGCGGACCGCCCACGTATGTATTGACGAAGCCATCGGGACCAGCGTTATAGAAAACGACGACGACAGATGCGTTGGTTGAAGCTGAAACCACATCAAAGTACCACCTGTCCCTGGATTAGCACCATAATGCACGTCGAGGTGTCACGAATGTTGGCGTACCAGTCATAGGACGTTTCGTTTGCAGTACCAGAGAGCTTGGGGCCATCCAGGTATGAGCTGTTGCTCGATTCCCACTCTGCAATCACGCTTCCATTGGTAAGGACATTGTCGACTGTTTTGATGTTTGCCGCAGCAGTGCTGATCAGCAAGGGAAGTATTGCCGCTGTAATCATCTTCATCTTGAAGAAAGTGAACGTATGAAGTTGTTTAGCCTGAGAGGTAGATGACAATGCACAGGTGACCACTGCGAAGTTGTGAGGGAAGAGTCAAGGTGGAAATATAAATCTTGGGAGATGAGGGATATGACTACCCTAAGGTAAGGTCAGGGCTCTGTAAGCGTTGATGAGGTGATCAAACCTTGGAATGATCAGATGATCTTGTAAACCTTGTCGAAGTACCTGATACAAGATTACTCACGGTGGAAGGGACTACCATAGGTTACCTATCAATAATGACAGCCAACGTGCATGTTCAGATGTGGATCAAACCAGGTATGGTTCAAGTTGAAGCTGAATGGAATCTACCACCAACAGCAGGGCTTTGCACAATAGAGGATGGGGTGCCACGACCGACAACTCAAAAGGCAATATTTAGCCACTGATGAGATAACGGTGATCGGGTATGTAAATACCATTACATGCCTGTCGCAACTTTCGGAAGCGAATAGGTGGGTAATTCAGGGGTAGTGGGTCCTGTGTAATGCCTGCGCCAACATCAAAGAAGGACCAGCAGGGTGGCGTGCCATTGACCGCTGTTGGAAGAATTGATCACCGTAAATTACCAGATGGTCTAAGGTGTCGTTGAGGTAATATTTATTAGGGCAAGAACGAAAAAGCTCAAGTGATGTGGGTGCCTAAGTAGCAGATCGTGAAACTTGGGATGTTATATACCAATGCTAAGTGTATACAAGGCTTGTGGGTGCATCAGGAGGCTACGGTATATATAGATGGACACTGGTTAGCTCACCAGATATTTGTTTCGTGAAGTGTGGGAGACATGCTCACGCAAGTTCGGCGCTCCGTACATATGTAATCTATTATCTATCAGTGACTGTGGTAGACCATACAAGTTGATGTGTCCATCATTGAAAGTGCAACTCACCTGAGCACATACCCTAGGGTAGTGGGGGATATATCTATGAGCCTAAGCACAACTGGGTAATAAGCCAAGTACATCATCAAGGAGTTGTAGCTCGAGGTGGGCTGGATACGCGCCCTTCCATGGTCATTATATTGCAACCAATCAGTTGTGTATGGCTCCCCGAGTAAGCTCTCATACATATCCATGGTGGGTGGCTACTTCGAAATAAAAAGGCTGAGAGGGGAACATTAAGAAATATTATTAGTTCTTTTGATCGTAATGAGTAACAAGTTTATCATGTCTTCAAGGAAGCCTGTCTTTCAAGTTTCCGCGTGACATGTACTTTCCTCCTCAACCTAAAGGCAATTGAATGTGCGATAGACACCACAATCCCAAGTCCTGCCAGACCGATGCCAAAGTAAAGGGCAGCCCTGTATCCCACCAACCTATCCTCTGCGGTTGCGCCTCCACGGTTTGTGTGGGACTCGATAGTCCCGCCAATGCCCACTCCGAGCGCGATGCTGTAGTTCACCACCGTGCTGGTCATACCAGCAGCGATTCCTTGATGTTCGAGGGCCACGGCATTGGAAAGCATCAAGTTGGCAGAGGAGAGTGTCAGGTCCATTCCCCAGGGGATGATGACATAGCAGCAGAAGATCTGTTTCCAGAACATCTGACCGACAGGGCAGGTGGCGATCAGGATCGACCCGACGGCAAAGGCGACGAGACCAGCGGTCATAAGTACCTGAGGTCCCACACGCTGCATAAGGGACCCTGTGGCCAAGGCGGCAATTGTACCGGAAGTAACGATCGGAAAGCAATATCCGCTTGCAATGAGTGCTTCGAGGGCTCGTGAGTCCAGCACGAATAACCAGCAGTACCAACTCCACACCCCGAACGAAGCCCATCCACAAGCAAGGGCGCCCAATATAAAAGTCGTGTCCAGCGTCAGGGCCTTCCAGGGTATCAATGGCACAGGGGCGAACTTGAGATCGATGATGACATAGAGGGCGAAGAAGAGTATCCCGAGTATCAAGCATACATACACGTACGCCTGTTCCCAGCCGACGAGGGGAGCTTGGTTCCAGGCGAAGTTGAAGAGCACGAGGCCTGTGATGCCGGCTGCTGCACCGGGGATGTCGAGTTCGATGAGTTTGCGTCGGACAGTATTTGGTCGGTTGTCCCTATGCATTGGCGGCACGGGGGGGATGACGAAGTAGGCCAGGATCGTCGTTCCTGTCATGATCATGGAGCAGCAGAAGAAGGTCCACGGCCACCATGCCCTAGAGAAGATGCCGGAGAAGAGTGCACCGAGGTAGTTGCCGGCAGGTCCAGTAGCTGTGAAGGCAGCGAAGGCTATGGTCTTTCTCCTACCCGGTGCGTACGAGGCACCCAGGAGTGCCAGTCCGTTTGGTAGGACAATGGCGGGTCCAATACCTTGGAATACCCTGGAGAAGATGAAGACTGAACCCGTGATCAGTATCCACTTGGTCGGGTTGAAGGTTATACTAGTCTGAGGTTAAGCGCAGAGCCACTTGGTCTAGGTTTGGGTATCTTGAGAACAACACTTGACTGCAATAGGAAATGAGAAGAACTGAAAGTTACTTACGGACGTCGTTCGAATATACGGACAAACCGCAAATGAGAGTCCATAGGGCGAACCAAGTCATGCCAATCATGAATAGTGGTTTATATCCGAACATGTCACCAAGACGGCCGGCAAAAATAACGAATGTGCCTAGTGTGAGACAGTATCCCGCAAGGAACCATGATAGGTGGGAGTAAGGCATGTTCCAGGTATCGCCGATAACGTAGAGGATGGACATGACCTGACCGACAGCAGCCTCTGTGGTTATATTCCATATTAATATGAATCTCTAGTCAACAGACATTGAGGACGAGATGGGCCACTCACGTGTGTAGAGCTGTGAGGAAGATATCACGATGATGAAAAGTATCTCCCGCCACAATGGCATTGTCTGGACGACAGCTGCCTGGGTGTGTTTCTCCTGCGTCCCGGACGGATCCTTGTCGTCATGTTCATCGAATCCCGAGGGCAAGGTCTCTGTTGATTGTGTTTGTGGTTCAGTCATTGTAGTGTGTGGACTGGCTTTCGTCTTTTATGCACCCGAATCGTCTATTGTTCTCCGTATTGCTTGTGGACTAGTCTTGTAACTCTATAAATCAAAGCCGCAAGAGGATTCAAGTATGAGAATGGACACGGGTTGATGGGCTACGCCAGTATGTAAGTCTCACCGATACACGGGGCAGTGGGGACAGGAGTCATGCTCCGGACGGGATTTTTGTTTAAAGTTGTGTTCAAATCCCGGTAGCCCGGCGCTCACCTTGACTTAACGGAGACAACACCGAGAGCCCGTACCGCCCCTGAAAATATTACTTCAGAGGAAATAAGTTGAGCAAGATCTTATTAGTTGGAAGCCCTTTCGTTCTACTTGAACGACTCCTCCGAATTCCCGAGAGGCCCGGTTGTACGTGAGATACCACCACGAGCGTACATTTCATTTCCCCCGGAGGACAATATTTGGGTCAATGTGTACCGCAATATATGGGTCTGTATATGACCAAAGGAAGTAAATATCGGAAAAATTGCAGCCAGTCATTGACGACGAGAATCAGAGCCAGCATGCTCCATTCCACAATGTACATTGCAGATCATACAGCCCATGGGGCTGTCTAGGTGGTTTGTCCGCCGATGCCGAGTCTCCCCCATCATCTGCAATTCTACGGTCAGCTACGTCGGAGAAACGTAACAGAGTAAGGTATTTCACATGTGATTCTGGCAATGAGTGTAATCGAAATCGTCTTATGGGTAGGTTGCGCTGGTTCTGGGGCTGGGCCTACAAACGGAGAGCACACCGAATGGTCTTATACCTGCTCTCGGTACCAATAGGAGTGGGGCCGTTCGACCAAGATGGTGTGACAATACCGGATCCATTTAATCGGATCGAGAATGAGCACTATATCTAGTAAACAGCTACTAGGGTCCTCCACCGCGGCCTGGCCCATGAGTAGGTACACTACCAGAAGCTTGCAGGAGATCCACAACCCGCATCCCGAACTCGTCTCCTTCCTGGAGCAATAGACTCTTCGAGTAAATCATACGGGCAGACGGGCGGCCATTAGATTCTTCAAAGGATTGAACGGTGTCTTCTGGAAGCATACAACGGCAACTTCAAGCAGGAAAGAACGTTAAGGTTATATAGATATGTAAAAGCGCCGTAGGTACCGAGGGTTCCGGGGGTCTCCCCCTGGAATAAAAACCTATAGAACTCGAGAAATTCGTGTATAATCTTCTTGCCTAAGCACCTACCCGTTAGACCTACCCCACGCTAGAGTTCATACTATATCCTATAGATAGTCAAGTGAGTATATAGGTAGGTAGGTATAAGAACGCTCCGCCTATATAGGCTCCGCTAAATCTTTAACTGATTACCTGCCTCGATAAGTATACTACCTAACTATACCTATAGGCCCTATGGTGCCAACTTCAATCGGGTAGTTACTTTCTAGCATTTATCTTAAAAACGTATTAAGCCTGTTAGGGACTCGGACCTACTGTTACTCAGCTCAATGTATACTCCTTTTATATATACATATAAGAGCTTGTAGCTTTGATTAGCCTATACAATCATCCAGTTTTCCGCCTAACGAGTGACTGCTCATAGATTCGGAACACTCCCGAACTCACCCTCATGCCATTGCCGCCTGGCTACTTGAGTACCTACATAGTACATAGGCATAGCAGAGACTGCGAGCCACATTATTACCGTACTATGTACCTTTCACATGCGGCTTGATCAGACTAAAGCGTTCCTACACCTGTTGGATGGGGCCCCTCCTCCAAGAGGCTCTCTAATTCGACAAAATAAGCTGGCATAGGTTCCAGCAGGTGCCTCTCATGGACACTACCTACTCAGGTGCACATGTACGTCGTGTTGGGTCGGCATTGGGGGGCTGTCAGCAGGCACTGGCTGTCAGATTCAAGTTTCAGCTGCCACTTCAGCTGCCACTTGGGTCGCCACCGGCTAGTCACCGTCAAATCAATAGTCGCCATCCATAATCAGTGGCAGGCCACTCGAGCGAAGAATATATGTGATTAGTGACAGAAAAGCCACATTGCTCCTCATTTTCCGACTCTTTGCTAGTTCAAGCCGACTCACCCCCTTCTACCCAAGTATCTATTCCACGTTCCGTATTTCTGGATATCTAGTGGTCCGGCTTGATTGACTAAGATTGAACAGAAATCGCTGAGAGGCATTATCTGGTTGAGGGCGAGCTTATATGAGTAGGATTCATATAGTGGAAAGATGTATGGCTCTACGCGCATGCGGTTGCACTCCGATAAATAGCACCATCTTTCCAGGGTTTCCAGCCAGTATATACATCATATAAACGCTATGCTATGTGAGTGTCGATCAATACAATTTGCAGAGAAATCTCTGATACGCTTTACTTGTCCCCAGCTTGGGGCCGTATGACCTAAGAAGAATGCATGTACTCGTCGCACATGGCAGGCTGGCAGGCTGGTTTGCCAGGCACGGGAATCGCTAATGTGACTGTACACTTGTAAGGTTGTGGAAGTAAGCCCACGCGTGCCAGCCCCCTCCCCTACCGAGTGTGACTGATTTATATAGCAGGCAGCTTAGCCAACCGCCCTTAGATCCTGCCTACCTACCTGAGAAGTACTTACCCACCTGCCCCTCAACCTGCCTGCCTACTAGTACCCTACGTACTAGGTACTAGCTAACGGACTGGACAATTAGATATCTGTGTTGATAATTTTAGTTACACAATCACATCAGCGATCCCCGCCAGGCATATATGCAGGCTTCCTAACAAGGAGAAGGTGTATAAGTATAAGTATATAGTAATGTCTGCTGTGGTCAGCTCGTACTACATGTACCGAATATTATGTGTTCCGGAGGCCGGTTACACCAAGACCGTATTAGAGGTCACCAATGCTTGATTTAGAAATGAATAAGCCGCAATGTCTTGGCCCCCACCTCCATGTTGTGGCCTCTCGCACATGTCAACTGGTCTAAGCATGTCCAAGGCTGTGCCGGAGCGGAGTATCTACTAGGCCACTCTTTCTCCATCCAACCCCTCCCAAGTCCATCATGAACCGCCGATCATCCATCGCTTGTTATTATACGACTCTCCTCGGACCAGATTGCTCACTTGTCAGATGTCTGCCCCTGCAACAATAGCGCTCGGGCCGATAACCACTAGCAACCCTGGAGGGCCGACTCGGGCACGACGATCCGAAAATGAGCCCGGACCGGCGAGTATCGACTTTAGGGCCGCTCGATTTGCCCATAGAGACGGCAGGGATGGACTGGTTCAATGGTTCCCACAGGTTGGAGAAGACGTGGACTCCAAGAAATGGCACATCTGGTCGTCGAGACGTAGCAGGGCTCTAATATTGCAGATCACCATCATATGTGTCATATTGTTATGCAATCTGGGGTTGACAATCTTCGCAGTCTCGAATTTCAGAAGTCAGAAAGGGGTGGGCCTGATTTATGAAGGCGACTGTACCGTCGTGGGAGATCTGAACTTGTGGATCCATCTTCTCATCAACCTCCTTTCGACTCTCATGCTCTCTGCTTCCAACTTCTGCATGCAGCTCCAGGCGGCACCGACAAGGGCTGACGTTGACAGAGCCCACAGAGCAAATCAATGGGTGGATATCGGGGTCTCTAGCTTGCGCAATTTGAAGTACATCAGCAGGTGGAGGAAACTTGCATGGATGGCATTAGCCCTCAGCTCTCTGCCCGTCCATTTTCTGTAAGTGCAGTCCATACGTCCCTCACGTTGGTTGGCGAAGCCCACATGCAAGGAGTAGTCTGTAAGGAGTAATCTGTTCTGATTAGGCCTTCCAAGGTACAACTCGGCGGTTTTTCAGTCCCTCACTTCCTACGACTACACCGTGGCGGTCGTTAAGGACTCGTTTTCCACCGGCCAAACCTGGAGCCTCGCCACGGCTGAGGATAATCGTCGAGGTGATCCAGGCTGGGATGAATCTCGCGTCAACCCACCAGAATGGAACTATACAGCCATCATCACCGAGATGCAAGACGCCGTCGTTGCGGGAGAGTACCTGTACAAGAATGTGACGGCATGCTTCGATCTATATAACGACTACTTTGCTCCTCAGGGCAACGTGGTCGTCTACGTTAAAAACGAGAGCATCCAGACGCCACCATCAGATAGCTTGCTAATGTATGTCGGCATCATACCACGGTCTGATGACTGGGCAAAGAATATGTGGGCCGTGGAAAACGGCACAGTTCACTTCATTTTGAGATGGCCAGAGGATCGAGCAACCACCTGGTTCCTTGGGCGTGACCGTTACGAGGTCGACCACTGTCTGGTACAACCCCCCGCCCGCGCATCGAGCATTTGTCGTTTCCAATACTCACCATGGATCATGTGGATTGTCTGCTCCATCAACCTTGTTAAGGCTTCCGTGATGCTGTGGGTCTGGTTGTTGAGAAAATGGCAGGAAGACGCAAAGGGGGAGCCTCAAAACCAGGTACTCTATACTCTCGGAGATGCTGTTGCCTCCTTCATGAGAAACCCGATATCTGGCCCCAGTGTATCATGTCTTGCGACCAAACAAGACTTTTTGAGCCGAAGACCGTGGAACAAACGGCTGGTGAAACAGTGGCCAGTTCCGCCTCGTGAGCCTCGACAGTGGGTTGTCGAATCAAAGAGATGGGCACAGGCCGCGAGCTTGCAACGGTGGCTGATATTACTAAGCCTGTACGTGGGAACTGATTCCTTGAAGGCTGAACAACAATATAGCTGACTAGCTGTTCTCGCAGATGCTGCGCAATGATCGCCATTGTGACCATCTTGTTTTTCGTGTCATTCGGCAGTCTGCGCCGTCGGGGCATACATATTGACCTGCGCACCTTCAAGTCCATGGGATTCGGAGAAATCCAGCCCTACACATACCTTGCCATTAATCTT
The DNA here is from genome assembly GCA_003795295.1 of Cytospora leucostoma. Lineage (NCBI taxonomy): Eukaryota > Fungi > Ascomycota > Sordariomycetes > Diaporthales > Cytosporaceae > Cytospora > Cytospora leucostoma. The sequence continues at coordinate 51,184 of LKEB01000071.1, forward strand.
CCTCGACAAGATCCTGAAGGCCTCATGCTCAATGTACTACTTGCAAACCTGCCCCAGTTCCTTCTTTCGATTATCTACATGTTCTATAATGCGATGCTGAGCACCTTTCTGGTCCAGCGCGAGTTCAGCCATATGTACAAGGAGGCAAAAAGGAAACCACTGCGAGTGTCGGAGCCTATCGGTATACAGCGGGGAAGCTACTTTATATCCCTGCCGCTACGCTACGGTATTCCTCTATATGTGTCGTCTGGTATCATGCACTGGGCAATTTCACAGAGCTTGTTCTTGGCCCGAATCACCGCTCTGAATGCGGACGGGTCGCCGGATGTGAAGAATTCGTTCTCGACGTGCGGGTATAGCCCCATTGCGATCTTCGTCTGTGAGTTTCCTGTCCAAACTCCGTGAGAGGAGTAGTCACATTGAAACTGACGGATATCCGAATTTTCAGCCCTGCTCCTTGGGCTTCTTCTCGTCCTCGCCATCATAGGCATCAGTTTTCGCAAGTACGACGGTACGATGAGGATGGTCTCGACGAGCAGCAGGGCTATCAATGCCGCATGCTATTCTCTCCATGAAGACCGAGATGAGGGGTACATATTGCCTGTACGATGGGCTGTCGTCGAGATCAGTAATGGGGTTGGCCATTGTACTTTTACGACTGCTCCAGATGGGCAGATACAGCAGCCTCGAGAAAACATGTTTTATCGATGACTTCAGATTCCTTTCCAGACACAACCCCGGATTGGGATAGTGTGCTTGTTGGTCGCTTTGCCTATATTATTGACAGCTTCTACCGGCTTTTCCTTCATCTTCAACAACGCCTCCTTCCTCTTCCTCATACCCCAGCTATTATCTGCTGCAGGATGCGGAGATGCTTGTCCTTTCTCCCAACCAGATGGTCCAGGAGTGGCTGATCTATTGGTCTCGTATATATATTCGTCGTTCCCCGGGAACTTCTCCGTCCTGGCTCGCTAATCTTCAGCTGCTATCGCTCAAACGTTACTCCCTGCGTCGGGTAGGGCCCCTCTATTCTCTTGCTTCCACGCTTCCCACGCGTTCGGGACCCCTTCGAGCTTATTTCTTGTTGACACTATTCCCAATCAACAGCATCTTAGCTTCTACCCGGTTGGTCTCATTTACCGTCCCAGTAATATCGGAGTATCTCCGGGGACACGACGAATACGGTATCGGGATGTGTGACGCGAGACACTATTTAGTATCCTCTATTCGAATGCTTGACTCTCGCTCATGCGGGCTATCAGGCATCAAATGCCCTGGGCTCGTTACGCCCTCCCAATAGAAAGATTATCATAATCCCGAGCGTAGAGTTTCGAATAGAGCAACTTAAATACTATTCTAAGCTATTGAGAATAGGTATAGGAAGCTCCCATAGCCTACCTGAGTGGATGATGCCTCTATCATGAAGCTCAGCTAGTCCTGTAAGAGCACTTTTGAGGATACTCTTCCTTGTTGCCCTCGTGAACGGTTTCTCATTGAATTGTAGGAGGTCGCCAGTCAAAATCGGATAGACGAACAATTCGAATTTAGGAACCGTATCGATTATCGCCCGCAGGTTGGCACACGATGTCAAAGGGCGTTGAAGATCTTACTGGTACCCGAAATCGCCCCTTTTCGCGTGCTTCACGATGAAGTCTTTTCCATCGCCACTTCAAGTCAACCCATCAGCCGTGTACCAATCGATGTCAACATGTAATTAGATTAGAAGCACATACCTCGCTCGGTAGACGCATCGTAACGGTTTTTTCCGCTCGGAGAGCACTTCCTGGATTGTGTATCTTCGTCCTGATCGACCGCAAAGAGCTGTTCCTGTAGGAGATGATTCAGATCTGACTGCTGGCTGAGAAGACACTGTTCGGCGTGGCGGACGAGAAGCGGTCCCGACGCAGTCAAAGAGCCTGGAGGAAGGCCGGAGTTTGGGACCGAAAGTGATAACAGCGAGGTATTGGCTGAACCTGTTGAATGTATTTGGTCCAAGAGGCATGGCGAGACTGTCTTCAGCATGAGCTGTTGCTAGGAGGTATGCTGAGTTACAATGGGGCACTATTCCTGGCGATTCCAATGCTTGTACCCAGCTTTCATCAATGATCCTCCAAGCACAAGGATGGTGTACCTGGGCGGGTGTCAGCAGCAACTTGTTACGTTAGGCGCCTATACACTCAACACGGGGCCGTCAAATAGGGGAGGTAGACGAGCTGAGAAATCCATGACCTTGGTCTGATCAACGTAGACATGCCTAATGGAGATATGTATAAGGGCGACTAAGTGCACCTTGACCGTATAACATGATGCATTACTCCGGCGTACTGTGAGAACAACATCCAAAGTAACGTGTAGTGCAACTGTTCATAATATCCGAGCCCTCGTACAGGTCTTCCACATGCCCAGATCCCTCACTAGGGTGAAGGTCTAAGCGATGGAATAGCCGAGGCTATAGCGAGCAGAGCTCCTATACAAATAGTAAGGAGGATGAACTCAAGAGCCCATTGGGATTTCCCTTCCTCTGTACCGCGATTATCACACTCATTTACCCCATCTGAAGTTCAGTATATTTACCCGAAATGTGGACCAACTTCGAACGAAGGCAACCGAAACATGTTCATACAATACATGTAAATGCTTACTCCTTCCAAGACATATAGACATATATCAGGAAATATCCTCGCCAGGAGGCCCTGGATGACCCCAGGTTAAAACATGATGCATGCCGCATTGCCGCCCCTTATATTAAGTCCGCCGTAGTAAAGTTGAATGTACAAGTATTATACACATCGGAGCAACGCCATGCCTCCCGCATTTCCTGCGGCCCGGTCCTATCTCGTGAATGCCTATCGGCTCCGTCTCGACCGCGGCTTCGCCGCGCAAGTGGACGGGAAGCCTGCATCAAAATCTCCAGATGTCGCCACCGCAAGCACCCGGCAAAGCTTGTGCCCGTCTGGTCGTCTTGAGCAAATAAACATGGCTCCATCGCTCGCAACGCCTTTCCCGTTTCGGTCCGTCCTGCCACGACCCACAATTGCTAGAAGCGCATGACACATGTCATTGCCAGCGCGCTTCCCAAAGGAGGGCTGCCATCCAGCCAATCTTCTTATGTGTAGAAGTACCCGTAGACGGCGATGCCAACTATGACGATGAAGATCCATTGAAAGATCATCTGCTTCTCGGTCTCCTTCATTCCCTCCGTGACTGTTGCCTCCCAAGAAGCGCCGGGAGCTCGCCTCTCCTCCTCGGTCATCTCCGCTGTTTGCATCACGCGTGCTGTCTTGTTGGGAGCCATTGTCGTGGCGGTGGATGTGAATACGGGCGCCTTTGGGCAATCGAGGACGGCAACGGAAACGGGTTGTGTTGTTTTGCTGACGTCCGAGTTGTGATAGTCTCGAGGTGAGTGCGAGATGAATGAATGTGCCGTCACGTGAAGTAGTACTTGCTGCGATCTGGGCAGTTGAGGTGGATTGGAGATTTGGTTCGAAGTTCGTTTGTCCCTTCGTGCTTCACTGTGTTTGACCGTCAAAGTTGGTCAACTGGTATATATGTCGTTATTGATGTGAGGTTACCGAATCCCGGGTTCCGGGATCTGGACGATTATGGGCCGATGTATGTTGTGGATCGTAAGTTACCAAATCAAGTCACGTGGACCTAAGCGGTCAATCAAATGAGATTGAATAATCGATACAAAGCAATCAGGGGTCAGGCATGGAAATGGAGGCGGGAGGAGGAGTAGGAAGAGTGGGCAAGAGGAGACCGGGCAAGGGCGCCCTGGAGAAACAGAAAATGGGCGGACATTAGAAAAACAAGGGGAAAAACCTGCCTCGTCAGTCCTATTCCATACATAGTACATATCTTGGCCCTGGTCTTGTATGCTCCCTTGGCTCCCGAGGTCCCTACTAGAGTCGTCCCTGGCTCTCGGGAAGGCCTCGAAGGGCCTAAAAGGCAGCCCGGGCCCCCAAACATCATTAGCTCAATAGACAAGGCCATCTATGGGATTGCTAGTCAGGCACCAGTGATAACCCTTGTCTGGCGCCCAGTAATTACACGCAACCATCTAGCTGCCACAAACAACCAGCCCTACAACACAAAATAGTAACTGCAGGTTGAGGCGGATAGAATGATATCGAGTGCGTTCCAGATCTCATACCGTATACTGCCTACCAGGTCAGTAAAGGAGTAATCAATCATACAATCTCAGTGGCTACCTAGGTAGTGCAGGGAAGTTGTGATGAACTCAACAAATACACAACAATGTTATAACAAACACAACTTTTGAGAAAGCGTTGTGGAGAGGAGCCTAGACACACAGAATATCGGATATGTAAATCATTACCCAAGCCTTTACAAGATGTAAAATGCCGGTATGTACTCCTACAACATGCCAGCCGCAATATGTACCCTAGAGTTATATGACCTCAGCGCTGGTTACAACCTTTGAGTGAGTTAAAATTATCTGGTGCCAGGACTTGCTTGTATACTCATAGCCATCCGTCATCTTATTGTCCGGCTGTATTACTATGCGGCTTGCATGATAATCACGAACCCCCACGCACCACAAGATATAATGTTGGAGGATAGTAACCATACTCTCGCTATTCCAGCCATATTTCGTAATCCAACCCAATGAGGTTATCCAAGCAGGAGATATCCGGACCACTGATGGTGTTTGCCATTGCCGTCCACACATTGATGTCGACCATCAAACCCAGACCTGAACAGCATACCTCATGTGGACCTTCCTGGTATATATGACCTACCTGGCTGCAGAGCACCACAAGTACAAGTCATGCCTGATACTCGTTTTGATAGCAGTGCCGATGTTCAGCTTTTATCTTCCCAAGGTTTGTTGGCTACCCGTGGACCGATTTGAGTACATAGTAATAGAACCATATGCAGCCACTTGCGCCACATTCCAGGGGCCCAGGGGGTGGCAGGCATGTACGACCCTAACCCTGACAAACCCGATATCCGGGGTTCACGGAGGTAGGCCTCGATGGTCTCTAACTGCAACAGCAGTTTGTAGCAGTGCTGTTGGGGTGTGGACTTCATTCCTACTCAGGTATTCTGACGGTCTCAAGGTAGTAACATGCGGTGCCAAGGTGCATATCTTATGTGTTGGCAGTTGGTCCTTACCAAGGGTCTCGGACCCCTCCTTTGAGTTAGACAGACTGATGATCGATCATGCCACTCGGTTCCTGAGGTGGCCTGACGTTGACTGACCTGCCGAAGTTGCGCCACAACACCAGCATTGTCGTATTAACGGCTGATACCGTAACTTCATCCATATATACAGATATCTCAGGGTTTGCCTCCACTTTCATACCATCTATCTTTCCCTCAACGAGCATGGACACTGGAATGACGAGACGCCAACTGCTATTCATCATCCTAGTCACAGCAATCACCGTCTTCCTCTACCACAGACACTATCTCTCAGACGACATCGAGATCCACCAGGCATCTAATAGTAACAACATGGCCCCAAACCCCCCATCACAAACAGTCGTCGTCGTAGGCGCCGGCCTAGCCGGCCTCTCGGCCTCCTACTCAGCCCTGCGCGCAGGCGCCGCCGTGCGCCTCCTCGAGCGCGCAGAGAAGCCCGGCGGCAACAGCATCAAGGCGTCGTCCGGCATCAACGGGGCGCCGACACGCTTTCAGAAGGGCCCCGCACCCGACACGACTTTCTACAGCGACACGGTGCGGTCGGCGGGGTCGAGGCTCTCCAAGGCCGACAGCTCGCCGGTGAACTTCAAGCGCGGCGAGAGGGAGTCCCTCATCTCTAAGCTGACGAACTCCTCGGCACAGGCGGTGGATTTTCTTGTCGACCAGATCGGCGTGGACCTCTCCGTCGTGGCGCAGCTCGGCGGCCACAGCTTCCCGCGTACGCACCGCGGGGGCGGGAAGTTGCCGCCTGGCGCGGCGATAGTGACGGGGCTCTTGGAGAAGCTGAAGCAGGACCCTAACTTTGAGCTGCAGACGGGTTGTGAGGTGAAGAGGCTCCTGACGACTACTACTGCGGCTGGTGACCGGAAGAGGGTGACGGGCGTGGAGTACAGCCAGGCAGGCGCGGCGCATACCCTCGACGGTGCGGTGGTCTTCACGACGGGTGGGTTTGCCGGTGATACATGGGGCTTGCTGAAACAGTACCGACCTGACCTCTCTGGTCTGCCGTCGACGAATGACCCTAGACCTGGGACTCACAACATCCTACAGGACGTGGGCGCCCATCTCGTCGACATGGAGAGCGTGCAGATCCACCCCACGGGCTTCGTATTGCCCTCGGACCCACAGGCGAGGGTCAAGTTCTTGGCCGCCGAGATGCTCAGAGGCGAGGGAGGGATCCTGCTGCACAAGGGAAAGCGGTTTGTCAACGAGATGCAAACTCGCGAGCATGTCAGCGGTGTCGTCATGAACCTGCCGCCGACGAATCCCCCAACAGAGTCGGACAAGGACGACGCCGAAGCATTAACGCAATGGGACGTTCGGCTCCTGCTCGACCCTGGTGCCACTGATGCGGCGGCATCTCATATCGGGTTCTACCTGTGGAAGGGCTTGTTGGCGAAGAAGAAGGTCAGCGAGCTGGACGAGGAAACGAGACAGACCATCCGCGAGTACTCGGAGGTCGTCAAGGGGAAGAGCACAGACAAGTTTGGACGGACCACCTTCGGGTCTTGGAACCTGACTGGCACCGCCGAGGACGACGAGAAGGAGGTGTGTATCGGCCAGGTAACGCCCATTACTCACTTCACCATGGGTGGCGCAGCCATCAATGACAAGGCTCAGATATTGGTGGCGGAGGCGCCTGGCAAGGAGCTGAAGCCGGTCGAGGGCCTCTGGGCCGCTGGGGAGATTACTGGCGGCTTGCATGGCGATAACCGTCTGGGAGGTTCGTCTCTGCTCGAGTGCGTTGTCTTTGGGAGAACAGCTGGTCAAGAAGCAGCAGCTTTTGCCACTACGGCGAGGGATTAGATTTCCAGTTTATTGCCATAATAAAATTCCTTGGAAGACGCGTGAGGGTCACTGCTACAATCACCTGCAAGGTAGGTACATATCGGTAAGAGAAAATGTATTGCAACGCTCAAAAATTCGTAGTTCAAACTCTATGCGTCTATCTAAAGAAACCGCATGCCAACCGGCATACCTGCATCCTCCAAGACGTAGATATGGTCGCCCCTGGTGCAACCTCTTTCGTATAAGTCTGGTCCAATGCCAGAGTCTGTTCTAATGTCCCGAGCCGCTCATAGCTGCGGCGTCTTGTAGATGTCTCCCGGATCTGGGAATATGTCAGTGCCCGTTCTCTCGATGTCAAAATTCCCACACTTACCTTGTCCTTCCTTGAAGATATAATCCGTTGTGGCCTGGACTTTGTCCTCGATCGTCTTCAAAGCTTCATCCAAGCCTTCTCGCACGGACTCGTTGCGCTCAGCTGCAGCACGAAGCGCCGTCTTCGCCAAGTCGAATCTGCTAACACCGTTCAGGAGCATCATGTGGAACGGGGTCGTCGTAGACCCCTCTTCCCGGTATCCGTTGACCAATGTGCGATGTGATCCGGATCTACCAAATAGAAGCCCCTTGACCTCGGCGGCATAACCGTGGTAATTGAAGACTAGCGTCCTGTCGTTGGTAAAAATCTCCTTGAACTTCTGGTCACTCAGGGCGTGTGGATGTGTCGATTGCGCATGTAAGATCATGAGGTCTGTGACGTTGACCGTTCGAACTCTGAGCTTTGGCGCAAGGGTCTTGAGAAGCTCAACCGCCTTGATGACCTCGAAAGTGAGCTCAACACCGATGCCTACCAAGACAACATCTGGATCCTCTCCGTCGTAGGTGGATGCGAATTTCCAGATACCGCCACCATTCTTGCAGTGCTCGGCAGCTTCCTCGACTGAAAGATAAACCGGGGTTGGCTGTTTTGAGCCCACGACTAGGTTGACGTAGTTCTTGGACTTGAGGCAATGGTGCATCGTGCTCAAGAAACAGTTGGCATCGGGAGGAAGGTAGACTCTGGCAGCGGCCGCCTTCAGGTTGAGTACTGCCCCGATGAAAGAAGGGTTCTGATGAGAGAAGCCATTGTGTTCCTGTCTTGTCCACGTACTCGTCTCGATGTAGTTGAAGGACGGAATGTCAGACCTCCACTCGATCTCTCGGCTGATCTTGGCAAATTTGGAATACTGCACCAACATGGTATGGACAATACCAAGGAAGGATTCGTAGCTTGGGAAGACACCAACCCTTCCCGTCAGTGTATAGCCTTGCAGCCAAGCTTGACAGCAATGCTCTGATAACACTTCGATGACGCGACCACCCTGCGCGCGTGAGTATTGGTCCCACTGGAAATTGCGGCCCGTGATGTCCAGCAAGGCGTCCAATTTGTTGCTCTCAAGCTCATCAGGGGAGAACATGCGAAAGCGTTTGGGGTTTTCCTGGACAACTCTCTTGATGAGCTCGCCCGCAGTCTTCGTACAGCTCTCTTCTTTTCCCTTTTCGTGGCCCAAAGGCTCCCAGTCAGGCAGATTGAGGCCAATTTCAGGATTATAGGTTTCCTTGACCTGGCCAAGTTTCCTGCTGTCGTCCTTCGGCAAGAGGTTCAGGATTTTCTCCTTGGGACGTCCGTCGTTCTCAAGCAGGCTCGAGATTTCATAGCTGGACAGCCACTTGTTCAAAACTTCGAGTTGCCCTTCATCATTATTGGCTTTTGGTAGTGGAACCTGGTGGGAGTGGAACGATCCCTCAATGAACTGCCCATCGACCTTCTTTGGGCCAGTCCATCCCTATTATACTTCAGTCAGCAACGTTGTAGATGAGTGTAGTGACACCACACCAAAGACGTACCTTTGGCGTACGAAGGACAATCATTGGCCAACGTGGCTTCGCAATCGCTTTGCCTGTACGTGCAGCTGTTTGTATTCTTCGGATCTCCGACAGAGCCCATTCTAGTGTGCTCGACAGTTGAACATCAATGGTGTCTATTCCCTCTACCACGGCGACCTGATATCCGTAGCCAGAGAACAGAGCAATCAGCTCCTTGTCATCCATGCAGCCGAAGATTGTGCGCTCGCTGATCTTGAATCCGTTGACATGCAGAATCGGCAACACCGCACCGGATTCTTTAGGGTCAAGGTACTTTATGGAATGCCAGGCACTGTTGCAATGTCAGTGGTTGGGAGACGCAATCATGGCAGTTGTCTGCACTTACGCTGCTGTCGGACCTGACTCAGCTTCGCCATCTCCAACCACACAGGTCACTACGAGATCCGGGTTGTCCATTACCGCGCCAAACGACACGCCGAGGGCATAACCAAGCTCGCCACCTTCATGGATCATGCCAGGCGTCTGTGGGTTGATGTGACTGCGCAGAAAGTGTCAGCAACGACCCATTCCTAATCAACCTCGGAACTAGCTAAAGTGCTCCTACCTCGGATGGCCGCCAGGGAGAGAGAACTTGGATACGAGGTTGTGTAGACCCTCATTATTGCGATCGTATAGGCCGGGGTAGAACCTCTCCATGGAGCCCTCGAGCCACAGGGAAGCGAGAGCTGCGGGGGCTCCATGGCCTGGGCCCACGACAAACATCAGGCGCAGAGAGTCCTCGTGCTTTCGAAGAAGGTAGTTCAAGTGGGACCAAACAATGATCAACCCAGGACAGGTTCCCCAGTGACCAAGCAAGCGAGGCTTGACATGCTTGAACTCTAAGGGAGACTTCAGGAGGACATTCTCCCTGAGGAAGATCATCGCTTATTAAGGGGCATATATATTAGCCGTTGACTACAGATTAGAGAAATTAGGTGCAACTTGGCTGAGCACCCCACTGAAAGCTTACCTGCGGCGATGTAACACGCGGCATGTTGGAAAGCCCTGAGTGACTCCTGGACGTCATGTGGTAGGTCTTTGATTTCAGGCCGAGCCTGGAGCTCTATAACATGATCAGGAAGGTGAGAAGGCAGAGCAGGCGGGTCTGGCCGGTCAATCTGCTCGTGCGGCATGGTCGGAGTCGGTTTAGGGTCAACTGGTAAATACGATATATTTAGGCAAACTGGGCAGGAAAGGGTCTAGGGAGGACGTAGGTTTCAAGATGTCGAGGATCGTAAACTCGAGAAGATGCTACAAACGAGATGATAGTCGTGTAACTAAAATAGATAATTGTGTACTTAAGATTTCAAGTACCCAGAAGACCTTATATAGCCTTGTCCAAGATGTGACGTTTTTTGGTGAGACATAGACTGATTACGAGTACGCGTGGTCATCTATTTTCAATGTTCGTCCCTGTTTATATAAACCACCATGTGCTTATGAGGTCATATTGACGGACGACTTTCCCAACCCTAACCCTTTCGACCCAATCCTGTTTATATCCACGTACCTGCTAATTTGGGACTGAAGCACATCGGTCACTTTGACTGTGATCAAATCGGTGACGGACGGTCGAGGTTTGTTTGAAGCAAAACCTGTTGCTTTCTCGTTGTTCTTTAGTTGAACTGGTATGTGATCTATCGAAGTGGCAACTCCTTCTTCTCGCCCTCCTTCTCACCCTCCCAGAGAAATTCCTGCTCCACTCCGGGGATCAACGGCCTCAGTGCGTAACCGTAATCGCCGCCGTTTGGTGTCCTAAGCAAAGTGTGGATGTGGAACTTGGCCGGCTCCTTGTTGGCAAGGAAGACACCCGAGTGGTGGTCAAACTCGGCGATAATAACAGGGCTCTGGATCCTGTAATAGAAGGGGTCCTCATCGCTGAAGCCACCAATCCAGCTGAAGTAAGTCTCGTGGAACCACGACTCGGTCTGTTTCAGACGGAGCTTCTTCGCTGTCGCCGGGAGGTACAGAAGGTACTGGTCGAGGATCTCCAAAACGAGCTTCTGCTGCTCTTCTTTCATCTCCGAGACGAGTATGCCCTCGTAGGGGACGACCCGGTTGTCGCGGTAGGCACCGCAGTAATGGCGCTGGTCGTCGTGATTCCAACGGCCGCGAGGCATCTTCGGGTCCTTCATCTCCTTATATATCTGTGCCTTTTCTTGTTGCTCGGCGGGCAGGCTCTGCATGAGCTTCAGGCCCACCTTCTCCTCGACCTCGAGGATGCGCGTTCCCCTGTACTTTCCGTCATCGATGATATTCGGCTCCGCACCGGTGAACCATGGGGAGATGACGATCTGGCTCTTGTAGAAGAAGATGTTGAGACACAGATGGTGGCCATACAACGAGTAGCCCCAGGGCCGTGTCGTCGATGGCTCGCCGAAGAGGACGAAGTTGTAGCTAAACTCGTTCATCACAGCCGGTGCATCAACGAGCTCTCCTAGGAAACCGTTGACCCGCATGGCGCCTACCGCCTTTTCGTACCCCTCAGGGGACAAACTCTTGTGGAGCAGGCTCAAAATCTTTACGCGCAGCTCTGGGTGAACCTCGTCCAGCCGGACACCCTTATCGCTCAGCAGGAACTCAGGGTTGCTCCATGTCCTCCACTCGGGAGCGTCGATGTGATACAGCGTCTTCTTGAGTTGGTCGGGCTCAAGCAGAGCTACCACCGCATTCGCGGCAGTGACAATACCCTCTATCAGGACCCCCTCATCTTGCAGCTCGAAGAGGTTTGGCCTGACCTTGCCTGTTTTGCGGTCAGTCCTGCTCTTCGTACCGGGTCTTAGTCGGCACACCAATCCTCTCCAGACACACTGAGGAGACTGGATGAGACCTACCATCGTTTGTGACACCCTTGAACGGCTCCTTCAGCAACTCTAGCCAGTGCAGGTACAGCGCGTGGAGCCATGGTGGCTGGCCCTTCTCCTTGAAGTCCTTGGCATATTCATGTGCGCCCTGCTCCTGCATCGTCGTGAACCTGGGTTGGTTCAGGTCAGGCAGGTACTTGCGATACTCCTGGGGCTCGATGACCACAGGTTTTGTCTGTGTTATGTTGTCATAGCCCTTGAAATTCTGAGCATCGAAGCTCTGGGCTGCTTGGAACGCCATATTGATCCAGGTGTGTCCTCTTGTGTGCTTTCGTGGTAGCTGACAGATTTGATTTTAGATGAGCAGACGTTGATTAAGATAAAATAACGGATGAAGTTAGATGGGGCCAGTGTTGATATGGACAATTTCAGGTGCTTTTAAAGGCTAAATTCACGACTCAAATCCCGCTGACCATCTGCATGTGCGGCGTCTGCCAGCACGAATCGGAATGATGGGAAGAGCGGGAGCTTACATAAAACTTCCTCTGTGTTCTCTCGGTGACCTCCCGTCCTAAACTGACTCAAACTGGGGACTCGTTGTTTGCTGTTGTGGCACTATGGGCTGATGTCGTGAGGTATGAGGGGGCTTTGTGTCCACCTTCAGCTGTCTGAAGTTTTCCGTGGGGACATCGAATCGATCTGGAACACCAACCAGGACCACCTGGACATGTGTGCCCCGCAAATATATCAACGCCAACTTTTCACGCAACATTGAAATCCGGGGTAAAAGGGTTAGGGTCGTGCCGCCTGTCCAGGAGCGGAACCCGAGGGATGCCTTCCACATCTTCTGGAAGATACATCCAACCCAAAAATTCCAAGATTCATAAGATAATAGGTATGTTAACACTACAAGAGTGTCCGCTATAGATCATATTTCCCGTCCGTTTGCCCACCGCGCAACGAATTTGTGTGTGGCGGTAGCTGACCTCGGGACGGGTGTATCCGGCACTTTGAGCAAATAAATCGGATATCACCAGTTCACTTATCCTACTTAGTACCTAGGCACACCCGTGGGCAAGCCCTACACAAACGGGTCTATGTGAGCAATACAGTACACATGTGCCCACTAAGCAGGCAATCCGTACTGTAGACAGATTACCGCGGAAGGCACTTTAACGGTGTGCATCCTCTGTCCATGGCTGAGGCGCCGCACACACTCCACGCGACATGCATGCGGCTCTGTACATGTACAGCGGCGACGATCAAACATTAGACTCAACTGAGAAAGTGGACACCAGTCCTGGAGCGAAAGCTTGTTGAGGCTGGTCGTGCCAGCATATTACCTCTGTGGAAAGAATACGGAGGCTCACCTACAGATGAGGATGCCCGTTCTCAGGGCTCTGGCGAGGCCGACTCTGTATCGATTACCACGGATGATGACTCTATTTCAACCACGCACGATTATAGAACCTCTGAGAATGATGAGCCAGCGGAGCGGCCAGTGCAAACCAGGGACATTCACCTGGAGAATCCCATATACTACGCATCTTTGCTCGGATTGACGGATTGACAGCCCCTGGGAGACGTTTTGGATGGCTAGTGGACCAGGGCTTGCCTGTCTATTGTGTCGGTGGTCGTTTCGGCTACCCCCTACGAGCTGCTGCAGCCCGTGATCACACTGAGGTGGTCACCCATCTGCTCAGCCATAACATCCCTGTCGACCAGATGGGTGGGAAGTTCCACACGGCTCTTATAGCAGCTTCTGCGTCGGCCAGTCTGGGAACTGTCAAAACTCTGCTGGATGCTGGTGCTGATGTCAGCTTGAGCGACAAGAATGGCTTGACAGCTTTGGATCATGCCTCCAAACGAGGCGCTACTGAGATCGTCCAGGTACTTCTGGCTTATGGTGCAGAATCCACACCGGCATCAAAGCGACTGGCTTGTCGTTTCGGCCACCGGGACGCCTTGACTCTGCTCAAGGATCGCGGAGCCCCACTTGACAGTATCCACGACCAGGAAGATATCTTGGCCCTAGATGCTGCGATGAGGTACTCTCATTTCGGTTAACAAACCTGGCCGCCCTCAATTGCTTCTATTTATCTCTCGGGCTTGTTCCCGCAAAGTGATCAAACTCAAGACGCAACTGGAAGGACAAGACGGCCCACCTAGGCACGGTGGCACAAGTGACACAAACTATCTGCTAAGAACCTCAGGATGATCAGCCATGTTGCTGACCCGTGCCGTGCGATATACGCAGCCCAACGTAGACCCGGGTCGACATATAGCTTCGAAAATATGCCCGGGTGTCTAACAGAAGTGATGACCCGGGTACGGCACGGAGATATGCAGCCCCGCGGCAAGATTTAGGTCAAGGAGTGATACTTTGCAGCCAACTTTTCTTTCCAGGGTTGTCATGGTAGCAAAACCAGCACGTAATTCCGCCTTCACTCGGAGTCCACGTTACTTCCACGACCCATAAAAGTTCAGACCACAGCGCTGGTCGCCGCATGAGCACAAGTATTGGGACACCGCATTCGTAAATGACGCAAGGGAGGCCTTTTATCCGTTTAGCCATGGGCCACGGAGTTGTCCAGGTAAGGGCTCGGCATGGCGCCAGACCAGGGTTTTCATCGCGAAGGTGCTGTGGAACTTCGATGTGGAGAGGGTTCCTGGAGAGGAGGTGGCATCTGATCATGACTTTCGCTTGTATGCGATGTGGGACAAGCCTGAAATTCGAGCACGTTTCCGGCCGTTGGGAAAGGAGTATTCCTAGTGCGAATATAGATTTCTTTGCCTAATCATTGGATACCATATAGGCTGCTCGAAAAACTGAACCAAGGGATGCCTGGTACATCTCAGCTGGATCGTCGCGTCTCACTGAGAGCGTGTGACCTCTCTTCTTGTGCCAGACGTGGAATTTAGGTGAGATCTAGGAAGATTAATACTTGAAACTCTACCATGATGAGCCAGGTGGCATTCAAAGTCCGTTGTTGTCTTCAGTCACTGAGGAGACGTCGAACCGCTTCCAGTTTTATATACCATCCTCATTTTAGCTCGTAGGTTGAACAGGTCCTAGAACATCGGGATGCGCCTTGTTCACTACTTGAGTACTTTCTTACCCTACCTAGTCCTTTGCAAATCTTAAACAATCTTGGTTTAGACCATTGCAACTAATCTTTCTCATTCACTGAATTTCGTGTCTCCCACCGCTGGACTGTAGACGCTCTGCATCGAATGAAAGGAGTTTGTTCGGATGACTACCTCTAGAAGGAAATGTTTCTGCGTATCTCCCAGGTTCTGACGCCTATGACAAGCCATGCATCATTGCGATCTGAACCGGCTGCTGTGTGCTGCCTGTCTTGCAACTTCTCCCAAGGGATGATTTCCAAGCAAGTTGAAGATCTGCACATCAGCCCCGATATCTCTTGCAAACCAATTCTTTAGATCGATCGCTACTAGCGAATCGATTCCGAAAGTATGCACCGGCTTTTCTGCATCTATATCCACCTCCTGAAGCCCTAGGATCTGTGCGATTTTGGCCTTAAACCACCTCGTTACGAGTAAAGCTGCCTCGTCGTCCGAAGCCGCCATTAATTCGGCAGCATGGTCAACGATTACCACGCCATCAGACTTGGAGGCTGATTCTATATCCATCCGGAAGAGCTGGCGGGTGATCGGGCGGTGGATTGCATGGTGCACATCGATGCCTTTAGATCGAATAGCCGCCACTGTTTCGAGGCCAATAACTGGTTGTGCTTGCTCATGTGACAAAAGCGGAAGCTCTGGATCACAGTAATAAGACATAAGAGCGAGGAGCTCATCTTGACGAACATCCATGAGCTGTCCGAAGCGGCGTACGCTACCAAGGAGATCTGTATCCTCAGCAACTAAACCCTCTCCCACCATAACTCCCAGGTCAATAGAGACTGCTTTCTCGCCGAGTGAGATACGATGGCGAGCGAGGGCATCTTGGTATGTATTGGCTGCGGCATAGTTAGCCTGGGCCCTTCCACCAAGAATACCGTTGACCGAAGCAAGCATGATAAAGAAGTCTAATCCTCGCGGTAGAGCGATGTGTAGATTCCACGAGCCCACAGCTTTCGGTTGGATAGAGGCGTTCCAATCATCAAACGACATATTCGAAAAGACATTATCCTAGATTTCACATCAGTCTATAAATCTCTCGACTAGAGAACTCCAAGCAGGCAATTAGTAGCATAGACTCACCCGAAGCACCATTGCGCATTGTATACATCCACGGATAGGCGGCATCGACTCAACCAAGCCTTCAGCCAACCGTTGAATATGATCAAGATTGCTGAGATCGACCGAAGGTGTCTCCAATCGTGCTCCGTAGGCTTCAAGTTCACTCAGAAGGGCTTTCGCGGCCTTGGATTTTGCGCCCGATCGCGAAAGAAGGACGAGATTCCGTGCTCCCCGTTGAACCATCCATCGAGCGATGCTTCTACCCAAGCCGCCAAAGCCTCCGCCAATGACATACGTAGCATCTGCCTGAAAGCGACATGCGGATGTGGTTCTAACGTTGGCCTATGGAACCTAAGTTAGCGTAGGGAACAGGTGCGAGGGTTACCGAAGGTAGTGCATCGCCCTCGTGGGCATTGCAGACTTACCAATATGGGCGTATTCGGATCTAGCACTAAGACACTTTTTCCAAAGGAACCCCGATCCTGGAATTGAGAAAATGCGGTCTTGACTTCATTTGCAGCGAAGCTTTGAAGCGGTTGTGGCGGCCGAAGACCACAATCAAAGGCCAACTTCATGGCCTTTTGGAAAGTTCTCCCGGCCAGGGATGGTTTCTTGTGAACTATATCCATCAAATTGACAGAGGAGCTCGTGTTGTTGGTGGGCAATTCCTTGACAGGCGGTCCGGACTCCCAGTGTGATGGTGCGAGCAAGGTGGTATCAACAAGTCGGCCACAATCCGCAAGACAGGCTGACAGCCATATACCAGTCCCCGAAATTGCACCGACGATAGCATCCACACCATTTCCGTTAGTAGCTTCATAGATCTTCGTAATGACTTCCGTGTCCTCGGTTATGAAGATGTCCGCCTCTGGAATAAGCAAGTTGTCGAGGAGGAAGCTAGCTCGAGACATCGAACTGGCTGTAACTAAGACACGAGCGCCCCGATCACGCGCCAACTGAATGGCCATCTGACCCATACAACTTGTGCCTTGATGGACAAGTACGATGTCGCCTCTTTGTACTCGAATCGAGTCCACCACGGCGTGATAAGCGAGCCACTGTGCCGTGGACATGGATGCAGCTTCAGCTAGACTTATCTGAGGAGGTACTCCAACGACAAGGCCTGCAGAAACACGGACAACTGAGCGAGCTGTGTAGGGACCAATAAGACATACTCGGTCCCCAGACTGGAACCCGGATTGGCTGCCAGCGAGTCTGATCGTACCAGCGCATTCCATCCCCGAGTGTATCGCATTGATATCCCCTTTTGCAACGAGATAGTCTCGGAACGTTAGGCCCACTACCTTAACGTCCACGTCGACCTCATCTGGCTTGAGACTGCTCTCATCTCTGGTGATATCATCTTCATCGGTCTCAACCCATTCCAAGGACTCCAAATGGCCAGGAGATATGCGCAATGCGATTTGCATATCAGGATCTGATAATTGAACATCCCGGGTCTCACGCGAGAGAATTGCCTTTGCCACTTGCCTATCCATCGTAGTATCTGCTGAGACACGGCAGATTTCGAGTTGGCCTTGGACCACAGTGTAGTTGTTCTCCACGTTTTCAACTGGCATCTCAAGCATGAGTCGACAGACTTCACAGGTGGTGCGCACTTCTTGCGCCAAGTCTGGATTGCCTTTTTCCAAGACCAAATGTGTGAACTTTCGAAAAGAGTCTTCGGACATCCACGAGCGACCAAGGCCTTGAGCCAGGTACTGTCCGGGCTGGTATTCGACTGCGGAAGTGTTGGCTGACTTTGCTACCCAGAGGATGTTCTTCATCTGGAGCAAAACGGATTGCAGGTTTGTGTAATCAGCTTCGGCCATTGAGATGATGAATTCAGCGCATATATCAACGACGAATATCGCAAGACTGGACTCAGTTATTTCCTCTTCGGCGAGTCCCGCGACAGTACAAATCTTGACGGATGTCGAAATTGTGTCCGGAAACAGTGCAACGAGGCTTGCTGCGTAATCATTTTGAACCTCCGTGTGTCCATCCACGACAATGTATACTTGTCGTGAAGGTCTGGAAGGATAGGAAGTCTCATGAGCGGCAGCAGTAGACACCATGATACTAACAGTATGGCAATAGGGCTCTTCCTGGCCAGGGATTTCGACGTCTACCCCAGTGAATCCTGTTTCTTTCAGAAGCACGTCCCACTGGTCGACAGTAACACATGGGCTATGTGGCGCCCGAGCTTGAGGCTCATGGTCCACTGGGCTCCACCAGCCTTTCAGTAAGCCAAATGCAAAACCTATGGTAGGAGATTCGGGATGAGTTGTTTCGAACAAGAGGAGCTTTCCGCCGGGCCTGAGCAATTTACGTACATGCCCGAGTGTGTTCTGGAGGCTATCCGTTGCATGGAGCACATGTGATGCAATGACCAGATCGTAATCAGAGTCAAAACCTTGCTTGACAGTATCCTCAGAGATGTCGCAGACTCGAAATCTCATGAAATCCAGGAACTCATGGAACTTCTCTCGAGCGTGGGTGAAAAAGCTTGGTGAAATATCCGTGTAATCGTACTGTGCCCACTTCTTTACACCGTCGTGGCTCATTGCTTGTAGTAGTCCCATAGTCTGTCCCCCAGTTCCGGCACCAATCTCGATGACCTTCATTGAAGGATTCTTGAAGGAGTAGAGTTCGGCAAATTTTGAAGCTGGATAAACGTGGTAATCACTGTTAAGCAATGCTTCGTAGTATCGATCAGCCAGTCCATCTCGAAATATAAATTCAAGAGGATCAATCTCGCCGCGTAGCATCTGCAGTAGCTTCCGGCCAATGGCAATGAAAAAGAAACCATCTCCAGGTGTATCTTCGACCACCTTGTCGAAGTGTTTCCTGGCTTCTGGATCCTTGAGCAGTCGCTGGACGGTTTCTTGTATGAGCAAATGATCAGGGTCATTGCCTCGAAATAGTCCTTGTTGATAACGCATCCATCTCACGTAGTGCTGGAGATACGGCTCCATGCTGGAGCCGCAGTGTGGGTTGGAGTCGAGATACGCAAGAGCCTCTTCGACATAACACAAAACTGCTATCTTCTGAGACCTGTAAATGTCAATCGCATCTGGTGGTTGTCTTGGCCTTCCATGATTACAGTACGCTAGCAGCTGCGTAGCTGACATCGTATCGACATCCGGCTTCCAGCTCAGACCCATACAAAGTCTCCGCGGAGCCTCGGGTTGGTGGTGACTTGATGACTGGCTTGATTTGCTGCCGATAAAGGCTGTTTCTAAGCCCTCAATGTAGATCACCGGATGGGATGTGAGACCGTTTGTGACAACCATGTCAGCTAAGCCACCGCGAAAGCCTTGCATTGTACAATTTGCAACAACATCAAGGTCCCCCGCGCGGATGCTAGGAGTGGAGCAGTCGATCCAAACCTTGGCGACACGGACCGGCATCATTGTTGGCAAATCGTTATCTCGTTGCGCCAACATCCCTTGCAGGCATGACTGAACAATACCGTCCAATGTTGTCGGGTGAACTGCGAACCTTGGAGCCCAGTCCTCGCTTGTCGCTTTCCACGACTCGGTGTTGACTTTGGCCATGACTTGGCCCTCAGTGCCCACATGAACGCTATGGAGGCTCTGGAATGTAGGACCGTACCGCAGATCAGTGTCCTTGAGCACACTGTAAGGGTCACTTATGGACTTCAAACAAAAGCGCCGTAGCTGTTGAGTCCATGCTTGAACGCTACCGCTTCGTTTCCATGGCCCAGTTGTCGCAACAGACTGCCACTGCACCTCGTCGACATCGGCTCGGATCCAACCACGGGCGCACTCAATATAGTTGTCATTTTCCCGGACAAATATCCTGAATTGGGACCATGATTGAGCATCGAACGATTGAGATGTTGGCGCTAAAGTCAATTGGGTTTCAACTTGGCTCGCACCAGGTTCGAAAGATATAGCGTGTGAAAAGGAAGCGTCCCGGATATGTATCTCGTTCACTTTCGCGTTTCCAGCGAGTTGCCGATGGGCCTCAATGGCCATGCCAATGATTGCGGCAGCAGGGACAACCGTATTCCCACCAATCTTATGATCCTCAAGCCAGGGTAACTCTGCAAGTCTCATGACATTCCGCCAAACTGCCATTCGGGGGTTCCAGTCCAAGCTAGATGTCCCCAGCAGATCGTGGCGGGGGTTCTCTCTGAACGAGAAGTTGCGACTTAGGGAACTCTCCAACCAGTAACGCCGAGAATGATTGAATGGGTACACAGGCATGACTGGCATAGGTAGTGGCGATGCATCAAGGGTGTTAGCCTGTTGAAGGTCAACAGCGACTCCGGCACAGTGAAGGGTTCCGAGGAGCCTGAGAAACGCAACAGAGGCGTCATCTCTGCGTATCAGAGAAGCGACATAATGCGGTTTTCTACCCGAGAACTCTTGGAGAATCTCACGAATAGGGCCCTGGAGAGCGCTGTGCGGTCCAATCTCCACCACGTGTGTCACCTGGGACAGATCAGGTTGGTGGCGTTTCCCAAGCTGTTTTCTCCGCTTCCCAAGATTCGAAATACTCAGAAACTTGGAGAAAGCCATCTCGAACTCCACAGGGGAAGTCAGGTTGCGAACCCAGTACCCAGGAGAGATCAGATCTCCAGGTGTGATGATATCGCCAGTGACTGACGAGATCATTGGGACAAATGCAGCACTTCGTCCATGTTCCGCACAAAGATCTCCGATCGACTCAGCATAGTCGTCTGCAACAGCCTTCATGAAATGAGAGTGATATGCAACGGGGACGTGAAGGATCCGGGCGAAAATACCATCAGCCTTAAGCCAGTCTTGAAGCGTCGCCAGTCGTTTTACGTTCCCAGTTAGGGTTACGCTTTTTGGACTGTTTACACAGCCAATCTGAACCTGCAGGTCCGTTTCGATATTCTCCAACCTCGACAGGTATGCGGACACGTCAGATCTTGACAGGCCGACCGCCATCATACCCAGGTCTTTATGCATTGCGAGCCGCGAGGATAGAACGCCGCGATTGTACGCCACTTTGATAGCGGAGTCTCTTGATAGAGCTCCTGCAGCGTAGGCTGCAGCTACCTCCCCTGAGGAATGTCCTATAACAAGAGACGGTACAAGCCCAACGCTTCTCAAAAGATCTACAAGGCAGATTTGTAAGATCGTAGTGAGAATCTGGCTGATTTCTGGAGCATTAACGTCAAGCCCGCTACAACTGCCACGGATAATGCTCGGTAACGACCAAGAACAGCCCAGGGTACTCAGAGGCTGTTCACAGGCTTCCAAGCTTTGCCGAAACGCTGGATAGCACAAGAGCTGGCTGCCCATACCAATATATTGGGCACCTTGTCCAGTGAAAATGAAGGCAATGTGAGGGTCACTGCTAGCCCGCGTTGGCCCTGATAGCAGAGCGTCTGATCCACCGTGAGCCTGATCGTGGACGTCGACCAAGGCAAAACTTCTCCACGGAAATTGGCTCCTCCTGGAAAAGAGAGCATGGGCTAAGTTGTCCAACTCCTGTTCATTTCGCGGCTTGCTGAGGTATTGCGAGTAGGTGTCATTTAGCCTCTCTCCCCCCTGTTCATCGGGAGCTGACCAGACCAGCAACCTCTTCATCAAAGGCTGAGGTTCAGAGCCATTTGTGGTAAGAGCATCCTCATCGACGGGGGCTGTACTTTCTCGAGTGTCCAGTTCAAGAGAGGTCAAAGTCTTGTCGCCATTTTCCAATTCTGCATGGCTGTAGCTCTGGGAGATTCCCTGACCATGAAGACTGTCTTGAACATGTCCTTGCCCGTTGCTGTGGTGGTGCTCTGTGCGGTGATATCCTCGAAGACCTTGAAGCCTTAGATAGTTATATGCGTCATCAAGAATAGCAACGGCATTTGTCCCCCCAAAACCAAATGAGTTCACCTATAAACCGTCAGCTACACCTACAGTCGAGTGCCCGATGATGGATTACTCACACAAGCTCGTCGTATAGGAGCAGATGGCCAGGCGATTGGTTTGGTGGGGAACTGCAACGGTTAATTAGCTATTTGAGCGATGGGGAGAACCCTGTGTATACGTACGTGGAGATGAAGCCTTTCGGCGTCAATTTTCGGGTTCAGCGTGTGGAGGCTAGCAATCGGCGGTATCAAACCCCGTTCGAGAACCAGGATGGTCTTCACCACCCCAGCAAGGCCACTAGCTCCTTCAAGGTGACCTATATTCGCTTTAACGGCGCCAATATATAGCGGGTCGTCTTGTGTACGATATTTCCTAAACGCTCTGCCGATTGCGTTGCCTTCGATTGGGTCTCCAACAGGAGTGCCAGTAGCATGAGCTTCGAAGAACCTAGTAGGCTCTATCTCGATTCCGGCTTGCGAATATGTTTCCGCAATAAGGTCGGCCTGAGCCTCGCCACTAGGCTGTGTGATTCCAGGGGTTCTGCCGTCTTGGTTTGTTCCGGTATTGCGAACCACAGCTCTTATTGTATCCCCATCCCGTAAAGCATCATGCAAACGTTTAACGACAAGGACAGCGAAGCCTTCTCCACGCGCATAGCCGTTAGCTCGCTCGTCGAAGGACCAACAGCGACTGTCTCGGGATAGGAAATTGAAATCGGTCATGAGTTTCATGAAGTTTGGGTGGAATACCAAGTTTGCACCTCCCACAAGAGCCTATTCATATATTCGCACATCAGTTCTCACTTGATATCATATTATCTATTATTGCTTACCATTGAAGCATTACCGGTGCGCAAGTCCTGGCACGCAAGGTGGAGCGCTACAAGGCTACTGGAGCAAGCCGTATCTAGGTTCTTTCCAGAATCCGGGTAAGTGAGAGGCCTTAAAATGATGATATGACGCAAACTATCCATCCGATGGCAAAGTAAGAGGTATAAAGAGTTTCTCTCCCTCCGGTAAGAGTCCATTGACTTTGGCTATCATCGGAAAGTCGGCGATTTCATCGCCAAGGGACATGTGCAGAATATGAACAATTGGCGCAAACAGCACTGGGGAGATTACTTACCATTGAGGTGCCCTTGAAATTGAAGAACCAGCTCAACCGATTGGCCATCATCGAGGGCACAAGACCCATAGCAGCGTGCCTCTGCTCTGATTGATAATCTTGGTGTAAAATACTCAGGTAGTCATTGGTGAAGCACCCGGTATATACGGAGGTATTCGATCCAGTACATTTACTCATTGGAATTCCGGCTGAGACTATGTCAGCATGAATGAGAACGTCCTTGCAACTAAGATAACTCACCGTCTTCGAGCGCGTGGTATGCTGTTTCCAACATATGCCGATGTTGCGGATCCATACATGCCGCTTCGTTCGCAGTAATAGAAAAGAAGGGTGCGTCGAAAGCACCGAGATCTTCTTTGAGGAAATGCCCGCCTCGAAGAGGAATCGTGCTGGGTCTATCGTTGTTGGGGTGGTAGAAGGCATCGATATTGAAGCGATCGGGAGGAAACTCTGTGCTGGAACATCGACCGTCAAGGATCATTTGCCAAAAGCCTTCAACATTGTCTGCATCTTGAGGAAACTCAAGCGCCAGTCCGACAATTGCCAGGGGCATAGCACTGCCTTCACCAAGGGCTTCTGGTTGAGAGTCCCCCATGCTCAATTCTCGATGGTAAAAACTGTAGGCAGTGAACGTGGCAGAGAATCCGAGTTTCACTTGGATGCTAGACAATGTTTTGAGCCCTGGTGTTGGAACAAGATTTACTAATTATTGTGCTTGAAGAATGGACTGGGATGGATGAGAGACACCTGTCAAGGTTCAGCTGGAGGTGCCAACACACTCAGGTTCTTATATCACTCCACCCGTGTGAAGAGATGTCGACTGATGAATATTTACAAGCCACTTTCCGGCCACATTGAGATGAAAGTCCCAAGCACCTGCTGCCTCGGTCTTGGACCTGGTGATAGCCCCCAAATCGTTGCCTTGTAAGTACTAGGCTGTTAGACAGTGCGGAAAACAGGTTCAAGGGTATTGCGGTCTTGATCAAATGATGCCACTTGCATGCGGAGTGTGACCGCCACCAGTCCTGGTCAGCGAGGGTCCACACTACGAGTACGACTCTGACATGCAATAGCTACAGTACTACACAGTATGTAGGAGAGCTGAGAAACTGGGTCCACGATGTACAAGCAGATCAATGTACATACTGTAGGTATAGGTACTACAGTACCTCGGCATAGCGGGTCAATTTCACGCGCGGTTCCCCCCGTGGACCGGCAGTGTGCAGAGCGCACCTGGGGCGTTAAGAGAAATATGGGTCTCTTCTACCAGTACATACCCTAGGGTAGTCCATATCTGGGTAGGTATCTACTGACTATATATAGGTACTTGTATAAATCAACCCACCGCCGAATGCTTATTATTGCTTGAGTAATATGTAGGTAGTGTCAGATCGTGGCTCCATACCTCGGTACACTGAATCAAGTTGATATTTTCGATCGGCGGAAGAGATGTACTAGTACTGCGGACATTGGTCGGAGGGTAGAGTCTCCATGCCAGGTTGATGTGGGCCTTTTTCTTACCTGCATTCCACCGCCGACAACCAACAGCATAACATCGCCCCCAACTGATAACTCAGTGTTCCCCCAGTGCCACTGGCGTGCTTTGAGTCATCTTCGGGCTACTTCCGTACTGCCTATCCAAGAACGGCATGTTGTCATCATTCCCACGGGCGTAGTGGGCGTTGAGCGATCGGCAAGGTCTTCAGATGTCAGGTACCAACGTTGTGGCTGACACCCCCATTGGCAGCGGAAACATTGAACCAAGTCATTGCTCACATACTCAGTACGTACGTGATCGAACGCAGAGCCTAGGTTTCCGTTTACTTTCCAAAAGCAACTTCGCTGGAAGAAAATTCTATACAAAGCTCAGTCCATTACAATCAATTGATCCAGAGCTAGGAAATTCGTACTTCACAGAATTTGAAGACAACAAGCCGCAAACATGGCCGCCACTGGAGACTACATATTTTCACGCGATCACATTGATGACAATCGGTTTGTACATCCCCGAGGCTCATTGCGTTCAGTTAAAGTAAAGAACCACAGCAATTTAACATGTTGCGTAGAATCATGTTGGGACACTACCAATGGAAAGAGCTTTACGGACATCTTGTGCATCCCAGCATTCCCCTAACAACTCCCGGTCTACGCATCGCCGATGTCGCGACTGGCACAGGGTAATGAGTCCCTCGCTGAACATCCCGAGGTCGATGGGGGTTCACATCAAGTATGCTGACGATTCACGCATCTAGGACCTGGCTGATTGACCTCAGCAGTCATCTGCCGGAGGCCCAACTCGACGGTCTAGACATCACCTTGAAGACTTTACCGCCGAAAGGTTGGATTCCGCCCAATGTCAACTTTCGAGAGTGGAACGTCAGAGAGCCTGTCCCTGGAGACCTTCTCGGGAAGTACGACATCGTCCATGTTCGATATCTCTGCCTGGTGTTGAGCGATGATGAGGTCTCGAGCGTCGTGGAGAACGTGGCGAAGCTACTCAGTGAGTACTATCAGCACTATTTGCGTCCTCTCGCCCGCCTGGGGATGTAGCACATATAGAAGACAACATCCTGAAACTCAATCATGCTAACCATCAGTCTCATGTTAGAACCGGGCGGGTATCTCCAGTGGGGCGAAGTAGACCCACAGACGTGGCGAATCGAGACAACCGGGCCAGACAAGAAAACCGACGCGCTGCAACGGATTTACGACCTGGAAGCTCAGGATGCACGCTTAGTTACTTCTTGGGTGCCCCAACTCCCCAGTATCTTTGAGAATGCTGGTCTGCGTGATGTGCTCAGCGATGTACGTGATCCTCCAGGCTATCTGGCCTGGCAGATGCATGAGACCATGTTGTTGATACATGAGATGGTGGCCCGCAACACCGACGTTGCCGGGATTGCCCAAAGTGTCAGAGAGCTCGTACCGGAGGCTATTAAGGAGGGCAAGGCAGGTGCCGCTTGGGTGTTCACCAGGCAGTTGGTAGTAGGGAGGAAACCGGTGGCAGCGTGAAAGACATATCGACAATGCCAGATATGTGGGTAGCGAAACCACGTACCTTGAATTTCATTCTTCCGCTAGCACCCTAGGGTACTTCTCAATTCCCACTTCTCCCTGGTAGTTCCTTCTGGCTATCTTGATATATGCATACATAGGTAGTATATAGCACCGTAGAAATGCCATGATCATTACCGTCGACTCACCCTCCCAAGGTTCCAATATAATTACAGCCAGTGTTATAAATCCTGAGGTACTTTAAACTAGTGTCGATTTCTAACCTAGATAGCAGTCTATCGACGGCTAGATTTCAGGGGGAAACAATATTCGATGATATTGAACTCATATAATACTGTTAGTGGGCTTCTAACAAATCTTGAACTCGGGGCCTAGTAAGTTCGGTTTTACATCCTAGGACTTAATTTGAATCAATGCTGTTGGGGAAATCATAGTGAAGTGAGTTCATATTGAGTAGAGCGACAGCTCCGCACCAAAAGTCAAACGGGATAAACAGAGACATAGCGTGTTCCAGTGCAAGTCATCTACCTACCTACATAGTAAGTAGGTAGCTCAAGACTGCCACTTTCAACCACCCCCTCCTGTATTCCCCGAGGTCTTTATCCTATCAAGCATTCCTAGTACCTGGCCAGAGTCAACTCCCAAAGATAAATTAGCCAGAAATGACCTTGTTGACAATGTCCACAACGCCCTGAGTCGCAGTCAAGTTGGGGCTGTGACCAGATTCCAACGTGAAAGTCTGAACATTGCGGCCTGCCTTTTCAATGGCAGCAGTCATACTCTGTTGTTCTGGGAAGAGGATTGATCCATCGTTCAAAGTATGGACGTAAGTGACCGGGATCTCCCTCCAGGCAGCCTTTTCGAGAGGTTCTACCGACGCCGCCCCATTCCAGCGGGCTAGAGTTTTCAAAAATGCTTCAATTTCGGTCTCTTCAAGGCCCGATCCCTCAAGACCCAGGAACAAGGTGGGTTTAAGGAGAACTGAAGTATGGTCCTCAGCCGTATCCATAAGAAGAGGGAGCACTTCCAGATTCCCGAATTCGCTAAACTTCCCAAACGTGGACTCGCCCTCTTGAAGAGCATAGCCCGCCAGATAGATCAAGTCGGAGACACCCCCCTTGAGGCCTTGGGAGGAGCGTGCTTCCAGTCCGAGTCCATACAAGGCACCGGACATAACCTGACCTCCGTACGAGTGGCCAATAGCCACAACCGTACGTCCCGCTCGGATGAGGCTTTCGACATAGCGGCGGATAAAGGTTGAGTCATCTTTCAGGCTAGAGTTGGCCGGACGGGCTTCATTGACCGTCGGAAGACGTGGGACATGAACCTCGTAGCCAGCGGACTCAAGAGCGGTAGTGAGTTTGTTGTAGCTCTCCGGTGTAGAGAAGGCTCCGTGAATAATGACAAGTGTGGGCTTGTTGGTACTCATGATGATTGTGGATGAGAAGCTTGGGTGGCGGTGATGGTAGTGGTCACTGGTAGTGATGGTGGTGATAGGTGGCAATATGATTTTGACAGAGAGCAGGGTCCGGTTGAGGAAGAGCAGATTGCAGCAATTCTTATATGACCTCGGTGTATGTAGAACAAATCAGAACGGGGATATAAAGAGGAAATGGCTGATGTTTTTCTGGGGTCCTCTGGTATCCCGCAAAAAGAGTGCAACTGAAATACGTGAAAGTGCTTGGGTACGTACTTCCCACCTCTAGCAGTGGGGTGATGACTTAGCATGGCTTCAGCCCCCGAGGTAACATTGGAAGCAAGCAAAGGCATGTACGTTGGTCCCCACGAGTAGCTCAGCCTTCCCAGGGTTTCTGCGTACCGTCATCTTCGCACGAAGGATATGACTGACCAAGCACCTGTATGTAGAGAGACCTGCAGGCCTGGGGAGGCCTTACCTCGGAGGACCTACACTACTATCAATCGTAATCCCTGTGCACTGTATGAAATCCTATGTACAAGTACCTGGGTGGGTGTTGAAATCCCCGCAGACGAACGACTCGAGAGACTACGACCTTGCGGTCTAGGCGGTCCACAGTAAGCACGACGTTGGGACCGGGACCGGGGCCTCGGTAGCCGTAAGGACCCATCCCGTCCCCCGGACATTGCCCCATTGGTTTCCTTTAGCGCCATGCACCACATCTGGTGTACCCTAGGGTATGTAGCAACCCTTGCGTACTGTTAAATGTGATTTCTAAGTACTGTGTATTGTAGTGTACAAAACACCAATCATTCCAAATGCAGTCTCTGGAATAACCCACGAATCGCAGCCGCAGCTGCTTCGACCTCGAGGCTATCTGATGGTACAGCGTGCCCTGCAGAATGTAGCAATTCAACCCTCCTGTCCTCCACACACATGTCTGCGAGAGCCCTGCTCTCCCCAGGGATTTCAGTATCATTGGAACTCCAGACGTGGACAGTTGGGATCCCGATACAACTCCACCTGCCGTGTGTACCTACATCATCCTTGTTCACCCTCTCCAACTTGTGATCCTGTAGCTTTGTCGTGTCAAACGGCGTGATGCCGCACAGGAAGATAGCTGAACGTATCATGGCCCTTGCGGTGGCCCAGCCGGGCCTGTCACTCCCGGTCTCGTGTGGCCGAAGTAGCAACGACGCCGCTATTGAACTACCCAACGAGAACCCCATGATCGCATGAAATGGACCCTCCTCGATAATATAGGCGGCCAGCTCATCGAGTGTTTCGAGAGCACTCGGAGCGGACCCGTCATAGTAGGACAAGTAGACCTGTCCAGTTCCGTAGATAGGTGTGACTGCGGGATGTCCTGGCCAAGGATGAGAACCATCGAGGAACTCGAATTCAAATAAAGATTCGGGGCCCAGGTGGTAGCGAAGGGACGCTGGTCAGGGCCGCCATGTTAGCCCTCAGACACATCAATGGTCAAATCCTCAGGTGTCCAAATCCAGAAATGGTGTGCCTACCAGTCTGCGCTTCGAAAATCTAAAAGAGGGTGTAAGCCATATATAGACACACAGGCACGAAGGCCAAATATCAGTACTCACATCACCACTGGTCCCGATCCCATGCAAACAAAGGATTTTGAGTTTTCCCCTCTGCAATCCTGCAAGTGTGGGCTCGCCGCTGTTCGAAGTTCTGCTGGTCATCTTTTTCTCGGTAGTGACGATCAACATCCCAACAGCAAAAGCAGTGCACACTGTAGATGCATGCTTGGAAAAGCACACTACAAATATCAGTTTGAACGCAAATTTGATTATACGATAAGATAGCAGGGATGTTGACTGATTGGTACAAGTTCGTCCCCCGTTGTGCAATACAATACTGGACCCATAAGATCTTGAAGCCAGAAACGATGTAGCCTAGCTTGTGGTGGGAGGCGGAAGGATTATGCTCTGGTCGTGTAATCTACCTGATCCATGCAGGCCGACATCTGGAGATATCAAGCAGAAGACCCACATATCCGGACATACCTCTGACCAAGGGCCATAAACGATACCCACAACCAGAAAGAGGCCCATGAAGTCCACCTACCCTGCATGTTTACCTGAGAAGATACTGTACAGGTGCACGTGTGCAGTCATAGAGGGTTAGGCACGGTGTAGAAGCTGAACACGGTTGCATGACATCTGGGGTCAACAACACAAGATCAGCAGATACGCAGCACTTGAGGAAGCAACATCTCCGCCTACTGGTAACAGCAGTAAGGGAACAAAACCCGAGAAGCCGAGGCGTTACAAAGAAGGATTCGGTATTGCATGAAGGATTCATGAAGGATTTGGCAGTGCATGAAGGATTGGAAAGTGCGCAAAGGATTTGGAATCCACCTTAGTATCCGCAGCGGACGTAGTAGCAAACCTGGGGCTGTACCCCCTGCGCCCGGGAGTCCCACTTGAGCACTTGGATGAGCAAGAGCTGTGATTGGTATCACGTCAACCTTGGATTTGCAAGATCCGGGGATCGTCTTGCTTCTTTCCCGACTTGTAGGGCACTCGACTACGGCTCGTACCTAAGTACACAGTGAGTGATGATCTTGTCTTTGAAATACATAGTACCCATGCGAATCAAGGTAGGTAGATCGTTCTGCACTCAACTGAACAAGGAACGCAAAACTTGCGTACTCTGCTGTTTTGGTACTTGTCTAAAATTAGTGGTCCGTTGATTTGTACATAGGTGGTACTGCGGCCCAAAAGCTGTGAGTCTGGTAATACAAATAATATCGTTTGCAGGGCCTGCTTCATTCCGTTCATTTTAACTTTCTGGCAGTTCAGTTGCGAGGTTTCTCGTCGTCTGTCATCTTGTTCGTCGATCTTGTCAAAACTCGATCAATCATCACCCCATCATGTCCTCCCCGGCCCTTCATCCTGACAGACCCACCCCCGCGTTCCTCGCACTTTCCATTTCCACGGGACTCTTGCTACTCATTGGAACGTTATGTGTTGGCCTTCGCTTTGTCACTCGGATGAGGAAGTCAGAACTGTGGTGGGATGACTGGACCATCTTGGCCTCACTCATCTTCAGCATCGGTGTGTTCATCACCATTGTATTGGCAACTGCACCATCCTTGGGCGCATCAGGTTACCACATCACACAATACACCGTCGAGGAATTAAACACATGGTTCAAGGTATGCATACAATGGCATCTGTGCATTATCAGCAGTACTGTGGTGTCATAAGGTCGCTGACCGTCTTCCTGACAGATTTGTCTGGCTGCTGAGGTCTTATACAACTTCAGTATTGCATTGTCGAGGATTTCTGTGGTATTGTTTTACCGACGGATCTTCTCGATAGATGGACACTTCTCTATCTTCACACGTGTGATGTTGTTCTGTATTCCAGCCTCTGGCATTGCAGCAGTCGTTGGCCTCATCTGCACCGACAATCCGGTACAAGCACAATGGAATGTGCTTATGCCACATACTTCGATTAACACGAGCGCATTTTACGAGGCGAATGCCGCGATCAACATTCTCTTTGACTTGGCTATATACGGCTTGGTGCAGCATAAAGTATGGCACCTGAAAGTGAGCATGGAGCGGAAGATATGGCTATCTCTTCTGCTTCTCGTCGCAGCTTTGTAGGTACCCAACTTGCCTTGACTCTGTTTAATTGTTGTACTGACGTGTATATTACTTGCAGTTCCGTCTTGGCAAGCATTCTTCGACTTGTCTACCTTCTGAAAATAGATTGGGCAGATGTGACATGTGAGTCTGATCTCTACTCCTTCCCCGGTAGCATCTTTCGGCTGGTTACTGATAGTCCCCTAAGATACAATCACCCATTCATGGCAGTGGACAGCCATCGAAGCATTTCTATACATTATTTGTGCTTGTCTTCCAGGTGTTTACGCATTCTGCCGAAGCATACTCACCAAACGCAGGAATGGGGTATCGAAGCCAACGCAACAGATCAACCACAAGGGCCCAATGGTGACAATTGGTAGTGCTGAATCAGGACTGTTGAGGAACCCAATGAATGTGGCTGTGGCTGATGACGATACGAGTGGCTTACCGAATAGCGTTGATTATCAGGTCATTTGTGAGCCTGGGGTTGAGGCCGAGTGGCATACTATGAAGCCACTAGAACCGGTTCGTGTCCGCACTGAATACCAAGTCTCTGTAAAATAGAATGGACATTGTGGATATGGGGGTGGTATATAACTTTTGCCTATGTACTTCCTTTCATTGGGCTTGTACCTTTGAAGGGCGTAATACAAATCCAAGAACGGTGGCTTGATATGAACATTCTGGTAAAGATGTCACAACGCGGAGAAACATTGACACCTTGATGAGCACATAAGCCCGTCCGTCTAGTACAGACTGATACACGTCAACTGTGGAGAAACAGCAGCCTCTCAACATATCGGTCTGTAATAATAATCAATCGTCGAATACCAGCGAGAGCTGGCCCGGGGGTTTCCCTCCTTGGTCAATAGCCCACATTTGTTACAGCTAGATAGGACGGAATGGAATGCCGCATCGCTTTGGCACACACAATTGCGCAGGGTTGATATGGTCGAGAGGTCTTTGCGAGGTCCAGGCAAACCTCTCTTTTTGTGCAATCTGCGGCCAATAGCTTGGATCCGGTCGAAGTAGACTTGATAAATCGACTGCCCGCCGCCCTTAGGCTCTTTCTCAAAAGCTAATACTGTTTGCCGCTTTTCTGAGTACGTATAATCTGAATATTGCGAGGGAAGAGGGTAGAAACCTACGTAGACACTGTGCTAAAGCTAACACTGTTCCACAACGTCGCGTTGGTTGGCGTCAAAAAAGCTCCGGTCGCCCCTGACCGGACACTCCGACTTCATAATCGACCATGTCCTGCCCTTTATCACATGCCACTCGGCAATACCTCAATATTCCCGTCTTACGTTTGCCTTCTTTATTCTGGACTGGTCCACTTGCGCGCCGCCAAAGTCCAGGGTGTGCCTAATGCAGAGAACGAGGTGCTAATTTATCTTCTTGTTTTGCTTGCTGTTTTAATCATACTGGAGGATGCGATTGGACATGTGGTTATCACCATTATGCCTTCGAATAAACGTCTCCGCTACTTTCTAGGGTATCTCTGGGTTTTGGTGTTCTTTCCTTGGTCGAGTCCAGTTTACTAATTCCCTGGTATGAAACTCGGGTTCGATCCGGCTACCTTGTTACATTTTCACATCGTTGGGCGTGCATGAGAGCGCTTGAAGGAGCAGGAAGGTAACGGATGCACCACGAGGCTAGCTAGTTTCAAGGATGCCTTGGATATGGTGTACTAGACTTATCAAGAGCGTTTTAGGTGTTGGAGAACCTTTGAGGAGAATCATCAAGGCTTGCAATACTACAACTTTTCGGTATAGAAATTCATCAACTTGACAGTATTACAGAAATACATAGTTACAAAACCGAGTAAACACTGGCTTGGCTTGTACCTTGAGCATCTTGTGGACCTTGCTTGAGTAGATAGAATTCAGGTACTAGCTTACATGAACTCTCCCTCGCAACTTTGTATAGATGGATTAGAATTGATATTCTCGACCCTAGAGATTCTGAAAACAGATATCCACCTGGGCAAATGGTTTTCGCGCACCATCCCATGACAAGGTAAAAAACCAAAAGTGTGAAAGCCTTGAGTTTCATCCCAACATATACCAGTTTCGTGTATTTAATAGGTCCAGATTCTACGCGTGCTTTTCCCTTCATCAAATGTTAAATGAATTCCTTCTAGACTATGGCAATGAGTTCAGGCTGGGAAAGCATATATACTTCAAGTATAATGTCATGTCCTTTCTGCCGGTCCAATGCGCTCGGAGATATTCGCGCTATGTATCCAGCTGAGGATTTCTGCCTGTGGGACTCTCTTTACTTTGCTGCCGGTGCAAAAAAGAGTTACATCTGACCCATGGACTACCCTAGGGTACGAAGGAGTAATTAATTGATGATACAGGGACATACTTTGAAATCCCAACGTCGAAGAAGAACAATATACATTATCCACTGACAAGTGATCCATATATGTTAACGGACTATCCCAATCAACACATCCCAAAGTGTAAGAGTGTGGAGTGCCATGGCCAGGAATGAAAATTCCGGGAAGTGTCAAAGTACCTAGGTATCTAATTGTAACAATTTTCACTCTCAAGTATCAAAGATTCATATGCCTCAATAGCTCGGGTGTTATATGATTGTCAAAAATCAATGCCTCAGATTATCCGAAACAGTGCTGTAAGGCAACGGGACCAAGACGGCCACAATAATTACATTGCTGTCCTCAAGCTATGGGCAAGCTATCCAGATGGTCAACCCTTTCCGACTTGCATAATACCGAAAGGAAAGGGTTCACCAAGGAGTGAACACTGCTACTCACGCCTTATGGGTCACGATATTTACAACCTTGCCATCTTTGCAGTGCATGGACGAATCTCACACCTCGCAGGGATGCGGACAACGTCGCAAGGTCTAATTTGAGCACAGACAGGGTACGAAGATGAAATAGGATATGTTTATGGCGTTATCACCCATACATACGTAGCCTAGGGTATGTACACATACGCTGGTGACAAGCTCAACGCGGCTCCAGGGACGAAGCACGTCCGGCCGACTCACGTCATATTAGTCCCAGGAGTATCTGCAACACTACGGCACTGGGCAACACACCATCCGCAGAAGAGGACGTAGCTTGCAACTCGGTGAGCACTCAAAATTGTGTGTCTCCAGACATCTCAAGTTGCCAATCCAGACTGCCAGCCCCCCCAATTCCAGCGGCTAAATTCCGGACTCCGGTAAGGATCAACCTCATCAGCAACAGCTGACACTTGCAGTGGTTAGCCAGTCAACCTTGGACGACGGTCTGGCGTATGCAGGTGAGCGTAGCTACGGTGGCACGTGGGTGTTTAGGCAACAAACAAAAACGTGCGCTAGACAGGGCCCCTGGCCGCCGGTCCACCCTCGTGCAGGGCAGGATTCAGCCACCTCAGCTGCTGGGGCGGGAGTCTAAGGTGCTACAACATGGTCCTTATATGTGATAAGCCACCGCATTCTACCGGGTCAACAATGAGTTGACCACTGCCCACTCGTCTTCTATCGTGTTGCTACGATCCTTCGACTGACCTGCAACAGACAGCGAGTTTGAATAAGCGAAGTCCAGCATGGGCAAATCTTCACTCAGCCCGGTTCTCATCACCGGCGGCTGCGGATTCGTCGGTTCTCACATCGTCAGTGACATACTGCTGAAATACGAACCGACCGCCGATGTTCATGTTATCGACATCAAGCAACAGAAGGAAGTGCCCGGCGCGACTTACTACAAGTGCGATATCTCATCTCGCTCGGATGTTGAGGCTATTTTCCGCCGCTGCAAACCTAAGACAGTCTTCCACGTTGCGTGTCCCGACTCTGCGAACGTGCAGCCTGCCTTGTTTCGCAAGGTGAACGTCACTGGCACTCACAACCTCCTCCTTGCTGCGCAGGACACCGGCACAGTCAAAGCTTTCATCTATACCTGCTCATCGTCTGTTATCCACGACAACCATAGCGATCTGGTGAACGGTGACGAAAGCTGGCCGGTTCTCACATATCCGGCCCAGAAGAGGGCATACTCACTTACCAAAGCTGAAGCTGAAGCCAGTATCCTCGCTGCCAATCGTGCCAATGGCGACTCATCCATGTTGACTGCATCTATCCGTGTGTGCGCAGCTTTTGGGGAAAGAGACTACACCACCTTCGGAAAGATTGCCGCCAATGCCAGACAGGGCAAGGCAAAGATGCAGAGTGCGTACCATTTCTTCTCACCAAGTTGTCCGTTCCGAGATCTGAGAGAAGCTATCTCTTGAGATGCATCAGCATACATCCCGGATGTAGGAGAACTTGCTTCACATCTTATCTTTCTCCCATGTTTTTGCAATCATTGAAGAACAAGGCAGAATTTTGACACAATCTGTGAACATCTAGTTGGAAACGGCCAAAACCTTCACGACGTGACCTACATTTCCAACCTTGTCGATGCCCATCTCCTCGCTGCGCAGGGTCTTTTGCGCGCCCATGGCCAGCCTCCCCCAAGTCCGGCCACTCGTGTTGACGGCGAGGCTTTCTTCATTTCCAACGACGAACATATACTGTTCTGGGAACATTCGAGGGCCATTGCAGCATCCGTTGGCTTCCCAGTCAAGAAAGAGGATATCTGGGTTGTACCCATCTGGGTCGCCTACCTGTCGGCCCTCATTGCTGAGTGGTATGTATGGTTGCTGACTGGGGGCAAACAAGTCCCAATCATCACCAGGGAAGCTGTTCGCTTGGTTGTCATCAATCGCACTTTCAATATCGACAAGGCTAAAAGGGTTCTCGGGTATAGGCCGAAGATCACTGTGGCGGAGGGTCTAGCTCGGACGGGGAAGTGGTTTGTGGAAGAGGAAAAGAAGACAGCGACAAGGAAGAGGGTCTGAATTGAGCCACCATTCGCAAATGGGTAAAGAGTTGGAACATCATTTTGCAATACATGCCTTCCATCTTTTACTCATTTTCTTTCTTTGGCGCTTTGATGACGACGATTGCTTTGCGCAGGAGGTGACCGCAGCCTGATCAGGGGAGCACAAGCTTTCACTTCGAGCCGTCTACGGGTGGACCAGTGGCTTACTGTTGGTTGGCACTGCCGTACGAGGGTATCTCGTGATAACACCGCCTGCTTCGTACTATACAATCACACGCTGTGCCACTGCAGTATCGCTAAGGTATGGAGCTGTTAGGGGTCGGGATTACATACTTATACATACCTATGTATCGCCAGACGAATCTGACTGCTCTCTACCCCCACCCTACTTTACCGGAAGGCAGAAACGCTTGTTCTCCTCCGGGTTTGCTTGCCTATCTGGGATGTATGCTCGCTTGCCCAGAGCTCCATGTCAATGTATACTCTGGACCTTGGCTTTCTCTTGTTATCCTATGGGTGTGAGTAAGTTGGGCTGAATGTTGTCATTCAATGTTTCAAGTCATTGAGATATGACACCTTAACCAGGCTGACTGGACCGTTGTAGTAAACTACTTAGGTACTACTATGTATGTACCGATCACTGCGACATCATGTCATGCAAGACTATCAAGCAGGACGATAAGTCCACCGAAACGTATTCGCAGCATTCAAGTAGCTTATGGGTCCCCTGATTTGGAACTTGACCTTGTATCCTTGATCCGAATTGGAGAGCGTTGTCACCATAAAGAGGACCAGGGTGACCATGTTCACATTGGCGTCTAAGGACACGTCCTTAAAAGGTGGTCTGCCCTGGTTGTCGACTTGACATTGCTTTGGCGAATTCCGTATTTCGAGATGTGCAATTAATCGAATGTTGCCGTTACCATCTGCAGTCAGCGGTTCTCAACGGCGAGATACAGCTATGAGAGTGATCTGGCGAGATATCCAACTGGGCGGCGGTTTACCACAGTCGAAATGGCACGTCACGCTGCGGTGGTGTTTCAATGACAATCATCCGATCATGGCCAGAAGCAACATCAGGTTAGATTTGGCAAGTTCTATCAGTGACACGGACATTCGTGGTAGAATCGTGGCACCGGGGATCAGCATTGACTTAATCAAGCACTGGAAACAGGCTCTTGAGTCTATGACGAATGCGGATTAACATTTCCAAGCGCTGGAAACCACACGATTCGTCTTTTAGACGTGGAACAAGAGAGAGTCGTTTGAAGCCCATTGGCAGAAGACTATGTGGCACTCTCCTACGTCGGGGGTTCAAAGACAGTACCACTATTGACTCGCAATACTCTCTCCGAGTACACATCATTTCATGGCTTGCGGGGCGCGAATATCCCTCGGACTGTATCTGATGCTATTGGGATTATAAGAGGTATTAAGAAGCGGTACCTATGGGTCGACTCTCTTTGCGTTATACAGGACGATGAGCATAATAAGCAGCAACAGCTCCCCATTATGAATGCCCTCTGTTGCTGCGCAGGTCTTATAATCATAGCCGCTACTGGTCGCGATTCTCATTCAGGGATTCCTGGCGCGGAAAACACCAGGAGGAGAATCCTACAACGTAGCGAGACTGTCAACGGGATCAGTTTCGTTACGACACCACCGTCAGTACAACAACAAGTATTGGACTTAACGAAGTGGAACACACGAGGGTGGACGTATCAGGAAGCCATACTCGCTCAACGGGCTCTTATCATCACAGATAGTCTAGTCTACTGGAACTGCCGAACGGCTGTATGGCGTGAATATATGAGCGGCGAGTCTCTTGACAACGGATTCAACATAAGCCTGACGAAGACGAATTCAATATGGGGCCGATTTCACGAACCAGGTTACACCACATGCCGAACTGCGTTTTACTGCCGGAAATTGACGAGTCCCCTGAAAGAAGTATCGAAGACCACGCGATACGCTTTGGGCATTCATAGGGGTCCTATAGCTCCAGGCACCTCACTTTCCCCAAGGGTTCATCTGGGGGCTTCCATACGAACGATTGGATGCAGCGCTAATTTGGTTCCAGGCGAACGAGTGCATTAATCTTCACACGCGAACTGCAAAGCAATCTCTGGAAGTAGGCGATGACTCTTACGAGATCCCATACCCTTCGTGGTCATGGCTTTCGACCGACACACACGTCTCCTTTATGGACCCCTGTGGAGGATCTACATATCCTCTCCGAGGTGACCTGGCACAATCCCTTGAGACTCGACAACGAGAACGCCATATCGGATTGATCTCTGAAGCTGATGATCAGCTTCACGAATAGCAATAGATGTACAGGCGATAAGCCCTTGAGTGCTTGCTGGTTAGCTGGAGTAGAGTCCATCAACTTTGTCTACTACAAACTACCGCCCGGACCGCGCTTTTAAGTCTGAGAAGGGTGCAGTACAGCAGTAGCGAGAGTTCAGAAACGGGTTACGATGACGCTGACGAATTCGACGCAGACGGATACGACACGGGCAGAGACGAAGCAGATGAGTTCGATAATTCGGGACCGGAAGTAGCAACCTTCGCTACCGTACATCTCAATGATGGAACTGCTATCGCCTCCCTTGGAATCCCTCTGCGCTTTTTGGAAATCAGCAATAAAGGCTGGGAGGGTTCGTTCTACTCTCCACGAATGCTGAGTGTGTATGGGACGAGAATTGCAAAGAGATATCTAGAGGCCTAGATTACGGTTCGATCAGACATATCGATAAGTACAATTTTATCAAGAGCCACAAGATCATGCTTATCGAATGGGACCAAGGAGTGGCACACAGGGTAGGATTGTGTACGGTGCCATCGGAGGCGTGGCAAGGAGTCCGGACAGAGGAAATGAGAATCATTATGGGGTAGAGCCTAGGGTATGTCAACATATTGCTTTCCAAATCCTAGGTCATGTCCATGCTTCAGGACACTTGACTTAAAAAGGTTGCTTCCTTCTTGGGGATGCTGTTCCATAAGACTGGTTTCTGGTCCTGAGGAGGCTGAGCTGCTTGAAGATTCGACCCAAGAGCCTCGAAAATAATCTTCACCGATGCTGTCAACCATAGTGTTGCTTTATAGAGAGCTGAGATTGCCGTTCGTGATTATTCTTTGACCACTAATCAGCAAAACTTGCTAATAACGCGAGATGTCACTGGGTTTTCACACGTCTCGGGTACAAGCCTTCTGCGGCCCCCGCCCAGGCCCATGGTCGGAGCTTACGAAATTCTTATAGCACGGATGATCCAGTTTGTGGGCAACCTATCCGAGGTCCCTAGGAATGGCAGGTAGAACGGCGGCGGATGAACAGAGTTATAACTATTCTATCCTGTTGCAATTTTACCGCCCTGGATTCTATCCAGCCTCAGCCTCCCCTCCTTCTCATATCATGCGGACTGCCCTCCAAGAAGCTACTCCCATCCCGCGACAGCAGACCGCTGATATCAAGCTCACTCTGCGACATGCTGTCCTTAACACTTCCCCTGACACTACCCCTCATACCGCTCCGCGGCAGACTCATGTCTGGTGAGGGCCGGTGGCTTTCGAAGAACGCTCATGAGCTCGCATCTGAGGTAGTGGAAGCGGAGACAAACACAACGCCGGGGACGAAGAACCTCATTGCTTCGACTGTCAAGGAGGGAAAGATAGCTCTAGAGGCAACTATTCTCCTTTGGCCGACATTGAGGAGCTCCAGAATCAGACGATCGAGTGGCTGGCTCGGCCTGGAACTAGTCGTCTACGGTGTGTTCAAATGTCTTTGTCCTCGAGCAGAACGCCCAAATGCCAAGATGTGTTCCGTCTGGGCTTCAACTTCAACAAGTACGAAACGAAAGGAGAATGACTGAAGAATAACAACTTCCGGCCGGTTCAACAACAAGCGATCTTACAACAGCGACTGTCAGAGGAGTGCAAAAGCGATCATCGATGCTATGCATTGGCTGACCCTATATTGCGACAGCTACCATATCCTTTTAGCAACCATCTCATACCGTGTCACTCCACTTAGATCTTTCTCGCCCTTCCCGCCTCCGCTATCACCTTCGGCCGCCCTCCGCTCCATTTCCCTCGCCTTCTTCAGCCCTTCCGGGTCATCTGCATAGACCCACCTCCTTCTATCGTCTCCCACCTCGACTGCAGCGAAGCCACCGACTCTTTTAGATCCCTTAGCGTCGAAGGTCTCTCTATCCATCTTGCCAGTAGCAACAGCGTGCTCCTTCAACTTCATCGTCGCATATCTATCGCGGCTATATCTGAGTAATATCATACCCAAAAGAAGTTTCAGTATGAGCAGCACGAGGTAGGCAATGAAGAAAACGAGAAGCATGGTCACTAAAGCGATGACGTCGTCAGTGGACCAGAAGAGGAAGGAAAAATTGCTGGTGTTGCTCGTTGTTGTGTTTGTGAGGTCGCCGTCGAAGCCGTAGACAGAGCGACCGAGTGCATTGCGTATGATACTGTCCAGTCGATCCAAGGCGGCGGTTACTGCGGGTGAGGACGCCGTTGATGACTCGACGGATAATGATGTTTGCGAGGATGGCGGCACCGGAGCTGGGAGGTGTGTCGCAAGAAACATGTGGTAGGTTTGGAAGGAGGCGCGTATGAAGAGGGTGGATAAGGGCAGGAGAGGAAGGCCGAGACGGCGTGTGAGGGATGGTGTAACGAAAGCCTGCAAAGCGTCAGAGATGCCCAAGTGGGAGTGGGAGTCATTGACGGTACTCACGTTGGTATAATAATCCTTGCAGAGAATATCAAGTATGCGGTTGTAGAAGTTGGGTTTGATGTTGTTGAATTTATTGATGTATGCATGCTTGATCCAGTCCACAAGCATCTCGCTGCCAATGACAATAAGGAAGGGAGATAGCACTTCGCCAGACCAGAGCCATGACGGCAGGATGGTGAAGCTCATAGGCAGGATGGAATGGCTGTGCAGTGGGACTTTGGCAGTGGCCATTGTGTCGTCTCCTAGCCCAACGCCGGCCGCAGGTATACTGAGCCCGCCGACCTCGACAACATTGCGCATGCCAATGATAAGCAGCACGAGCCAGAGCTGGAAACGTTCTACAACGTCTGCGCAGGTAATCTGAAACAGGTTTTCCTTCTCGAACCGTTTGAAGACGCTGCCTTTGATCTCAACGAACTGGTTGGACATCAACAAGGTGAGGAGGGCGTTGGAGTACGAGTTGACGGCCACGTTAAGCGTAATTACTTGGTAAAAAAGGGTGATTGCATGGGCGCAGTTATAAGTCAGTGATAACAGGAACATGCCGAACGGAAGCATGACTTTTGATCGGCCAGAGCTGTTGCGGGAGAGTGTCTCGGAGCTGAAGAGGCACTCCAAGATGTCCTGGCCTAATGCAGAGAGTAGACGGTCGCCGACCTGTCTCATAAATTAGAATGATGAGCCGACCACAGGCATGGAGAAATAGTACTTACTTCCACGAGATTGTAGATGACATAAAGCTTCACTGCCGATTGGGCGCGGATGAAGTGATACATGCGGCTGGCATCGAGATTCATGAGAGCAATGGAGCTGCAGATTATGATCAGACCCTGGAGGAGATCGGCCTTGTGGAAGGAGGTCAAGCTCGATGGCATAGATTTTGTCCTCCTGTGTCGGAAAGGCCCGCGATTCGAGCTGGAAGGCATCCGGGCGGGCATGCGAGGCGCCCCATTCGTGCTAGCTCTCATCCGCACAGAGCCTCCTCGTCGAGGCAAGTCGTCGGTAGGGCCCTTGTTCACAGTAGAGGATGTATTGACGTGGAAGTCTTTGGACGGCTTGCTGACTCTGCTTCGACTTCGAGATCCTCCATCCGTACTGCGCGAGCTGACATGACCGGCCTCTCGCGACATACATCGGCCCCTCCGGCCTCGTTCCCTCATCCGACCAAGGCCTTCCCATACGAAACCAACAAGCCATTTTGCCTCTTTGCACACCACATATGCCCACCACCTGAACAATATACTAAACGCGATGCAGAACCTCAATGGTAATATCGTGAACGTCCACAGCCAAGCATCCAGACATGCCAATGCACCAAATACCAAAGTCTTCTCAATATATGGAGGTAGCAGGAGGAAATTCTTGAGCCGCTCAAACTTCACTGCACTCGACTCATACGGTAAGTCGCTCCTGTATGATTGATGTATGTATAATGGACTAGGTCGTTGGGCGGCCAGTTCCAGCTGGAGTAACGTCGGGGCGGACAGTGGTGGGAGTGGTACGGATGGAAGGAGTGGAGATGGGGCTCTAAGCTCTCGTAGCTCTCGTAGCTCTCGTAGCTCTCGCGGCTCTCGCAGCTCCCTGGGCTCGCGAGAGTCTCTTGACTCGGAACGTATCTGATAATTGTGCACATCTGGAGGATTGGCGGGCCCAAGACTGCTGGTAGCCTCAAGATTCAGAGGTGTTGGCCTTGGTAATGGCTGGAAGGAGGATTTTCGGGAGATGGACGGAGGGGCTGGAGGTTGACTGCTAGACTTCCGGTGGATCACAGGAGGCGTATGAAGTGTCCCGGTCGATGTTCCCGGTCGTTCCGATGGTGACGCTTCACTCGGCAGTGAGTCGCCGAAGACGTATAATTTGTTATGTTCAGGTTTATCGTACGATTGCTGATGGCTCGCTGCAAGCTGAGCGGCTATGGATGGCCGGCTGCTTTCTGATACTTCAACAGACATGGACTGGTCGGACACAGTAGCAATAGGTAGGGACTCGGGCGATGCAGTCAGCTCCTGGATCTTGGATGCGGACAGCCGCCTGACGCCGCTGTGATCACTTGACTTCGTTCCAGAACGGTCCCTTGTCTTTCTTGCTGACGATGGACTCCTTCGTGGCCCTTTCTTTGGGGTGGTGTGTATATCGTCGGTGATGGGCAGGGTATCGATGGATGATTCGACCGCCGAAGGGGTAGCAGATGTATCGGCCTCAGAAACGGCACAGGATACGAAGCCATCGAGACTCTGGGAACCAGTGTCCAGACCGGTGCTGCTGAGGTATTCGGGGTACGGTGAAAGGCCGTTGGCCCAGCTGGCAGATGGTGGAGTCGAGTCATCAAAGTCGGAGAGGGAGGGCGCCGGTGATGGAAGATGAGCGGTGACTGTCCTCGGCCCCTTGTCCTCGTCGTTCACATCACCACCATCCGCGATCGTCTCTTCTCCATCGCCTGTTGCAACCTTGGGTGCTGCCTTGCTGCCATTCGCGAAACTGTTCGCGCAGTCTAAGTCGTCCACTCGATCCTGTTCCTCCCTTTTGGCCGGCGCCAGCGCCGGGACATCCACCTCGGTAGCCGCCATGCCGAAGCTTACGCAAGAGAACGAGCCGATCGGGGCATCATATCTGGGGTTGCAATAATGTGGATTAGAGGGGTTGCGGTCGATCAGATTTCAATGCGATAGATGCAGTAGGTATTTGGGCTCGCTAGGGGTGTGGTACCGTAGGACAAGACAAGGGACGCAGTCGAGACGGAGTGGGTATCAAGGTCTGTATCGGGAAAAGTAAGACGAAGGACATGTGTAAAGGGATGTCGATTAGTGGTCAATTCGTTATACGCACTTGTCGGTCGTGAAGTCGTGGCAAAAGTGCATCTCGGAGCGTCTCGCAACCCCTTGGCACACCTGGCATTTCGACAAGCTGACCGTTACCGTTCCTACATAGTGACATGCATTTGTGGGTATGGGACATGACGTTGGCAGGCACGAGCTGTGCATCACGGTGGCCATAGCTCCTTACATGGTGGGGGTCAGGGGGCCGGATGTTGAAAGTACCCAGGTACCCTAGAGTAGTGTGCTACCTAGCACTTTGCTAGCGGAGCAGCGGAGTTACCAGTTAACCCCTATTCCCAGTCTCGTCATAATACCGATATCTCCCGTTCCCAGCTCTGTACACTACACATACAGCTTGCATATGCCAATCATGCACTCCATATAACATGCTTGAATCCTACCGCCCTGATGAGAGAGCAAGGAGAAAAGAAGATCACTTGATGGAATGTGACTAGGTTGCTGTATCGAGAAATACCGTCGAAGCCTTGACTACC
The DNA here is from genome assembly GCA_003795295.1 of Cytospora leucostoma. Taxonomy (NCBI): domain Eukaryota; kingdom Fungi; phylum Ascomycota; class Sordariomycetes; order Diaporthales; family Cytosporaceae; genus Cytospora; species Cytospora leucostoma. Next base: position 94,987 of record LKEB01000071.1, read on the forward strand.
CAGGTAATATCCCCTGAAACAGAGTAGCTACCCTTGCTATATCCCGGTATCTATTTACCTAGGTAGTCGCTATAGGTACACCTGCCTACTAGTAGATACCTAGGTATATATGGGTCAGGTAGACAACATGGGCTCTTCGCGACTGTCGTAGGTGGAATTTCAGAGGCTGGCTTGCTCTTCAGCAGGGTATCTGAAACGAGAAAGGGGCATATAATGCTAGGATATGATGCTGTTCTCTATCAGTACGCTGCTCCAACTTCACGTGGTCCACGGGTACTTATCTTCTGCTTAGGTTGACTGACAATAAGAACTGAGTACGAAGGTACTGTAAACGATCATGACGTGCCGCTGGCTCAAGTGCCGTGCAGGGGACCCTCGCAATCGGCTCACCGCAGGCCCAAACATTGAAGTCTTCGGTACCAGATCGGCTTGAAAATCAGAAAATTCACTTTTGATTTTTCATTCCGGCGCATTAATGTAGTGATTATGGCTTGAAAGTTCTTTATGCCCTTCTCTAGAGTGTTCATCCTCCCCTGTTACCGTTGAGTGTGAGTATACCTGATGCTTGCCATGCCTGCAGATATGTACATACATACACTTGCAATGCGGTACCGGAGTCCTGAGGTCGGACTTTTCGGGATCTACAGGGATGGGCTGTAGAAATGAATACACAGATATCTACAGGTACGGTACAGCATGCCAAGCTCCGTACGGCTCCGTACTACACGTGTACAGATCAACTTGATACGTGCAGTGTACGGAGCCGTACGGCGATTCAGAATGCCGGAAAGGCCGAGAAGATCAGGTATGGCGGGGTGTTGCTGGCGGGGTATCCCCAGCAGCAACGAGGAGCATTGATCTCCAGCAGGGGCTGCTACTTACCGTACTTAGCGAGACGATCTAGGTGTCCAAGTACCTATCACAGTACTACCTAGTCATACCGGTAGAATGTTCGACTTCAATCTGCTTACGACTCGCCAATAGGGACAAGGGCAGTGGGAACAGTGCTGTATTATTCTACCTAGGTGGTTAATTATATCATTGATTATAAATTCCATACTTGATTCATCTACCTCCCCATTCCGTCTTGTAGTCCGCTCGCATCTCCCACATTCTGAACAAGACCTAATTACCACCTCCCAACGACTCTTGCCCAGACCCTGCACCAACAATTCAACAATATGGCCTCCAACCCCCCAGGACAGTGCTGCACCGTCGGCTTCAAGCATGAGTAAGTCTCCTCCGAATGTCATAGCTCGCACTAGATCCAATTGGTACCAGGTGGTGCCTCTAGCAACCACAATAGAGTACTCCCAGGCTGACGGACACTTCTTGGTGCAGGGGCGAGCCCACCGGCAAGATAGTCAAGGCCGGTCAGTACGACATCTACGTCGCCGAGGCCAAGGGCGCCAAGAAGCACGACGGCGTCGCCCTCCTCATCCTCCCCGACGTCTTCGGAATCTGGCAGAACTCCCAGCTCTTGGCCGACCAGTTCGCCGAGAGTGGCTACTCCACCTACATCCTGGACGTCTTCAACGGCGACCAGCTCCCCATGCCCAAGCCGGACAGCTTGGACCTCTTCAAGTGGCTGGCCGAGGGTTCCGATGGAAAGAACCCGCATACCAAGGAGGCCGTGGACCCCATCGTAGTAACAGGTCTGAACCATTTGAAGGAGCAGGGCTTCAAGAAGATTGGCGCTCTTGGGTACTGCTTCGGTGCTAAGGTACGTCTACCCGGATCCTTCTCGCCTTGTTTTCGGCAGTGCAGTGGGCTAACCCTTCCAACTTCGTTTCTTAGTACGTCGCCCGTCACTACAAGGACGGCATCGACGTCGGCTACTTCGCCCACCCTTCTTTCGTCGATGAGGACGAGCTTGCCGCCATCACCGGCCCCCTGTCCATCGCCGCCGCCGAGACGGATGCGATCTTCCCCGCCGAGAAGCGCCACAAGTCCGAGGAGATCCTCCAGAAGACCGGCCTGCCCTACCAGATCAACCTTTACTCCGGTGTTGAGCACGGCTTCTCCGTCCGTTGCGACCTTACCAAGCGCAACCAGAAGTTCGCCAAGGAGCAGGCCTTCCAGCAGGCTGTCACTTGGTTCGACGAGTACCTGGTGTAAACAGGCTCTAGTGGAGCATTTAGGATCTGGAGACGCGGAACATGCGATTTAGAAAGCGTGGTATCGGCGAATCATATTTCGCTTGCTTACATGTTTATTCAAGATGACTATGGGTACTATGTAGACAAAGATAGGCAGGGTTACCATAATATGTTTGCCGTGTACAAGTTCACCCAGGCGGACTGATTCCAGCGTCCCAGTACCAAGCTGCTTTACTATGACCCTATAAATTATCGACAGACACTTCTGTTGTCATTACGCACCTTCCCCCTTCCCCAAATCCCCAAGACTTCGGTTACCGTTCACGGCAATCGAGCTACTTTGATAATGGTTGACGCCTTCGAACAGTCTTTATCTTATTGGCCTTTAGAAATAATAGTAAGCACTCACTGGCTTAGCATTTTGCTAAGCCGAGTGAGTCACGCCGACTGGCATCTTGTATCACCAGTCCTCCTACCCTAGGGTACACATCATTTGTACGCGCCACCTTGAACACAATTTAATGTATCATAAGATAGCAGCATCATCTAGTTCATGCCTCAACATCTTGATCATAACAATGCTCTAAAATTTGTTGAGTATTGCCCGCTTGGTTAGAGCATAGTCAATGTGTCACTCGCGTTAACCGCCAGATGTAGCAATTACTGTTTCTCACCTCCCGGGGGCGTTTCAAATGGTGGAGTTGCGATATGCAAGCGTCGCGACTGGCGGGAAAGTTTCCCGCTCGTATATTACGATAAGCGTGTCAAGGAGTCACAAGTTGTCCACCTACTAAAGAGCATATGGTAATTCATGGTAGATGAGCCTTGAAGCTCTTCCAACTTGTCCTTGGGAATACTTTGCTCTACCGAGAGCCCTACCTTGATGCTCACAGATTTTATGAATAGTACCTGTCTCTAGCAGTAGGCCCTGTCCTGTTTCGATATGCTGCAAAATGAGCTTCTTCATAGAAGTCACCCTGAATCTCCTTGGCAATCTCATGTAATTTGACATGGGCCACTGCATCATCACCATCAAATATGCGGGCAGTCTCTTCCAGCGTCGGGCCCTTGGTCTCGATGTAGAAGTACCATACGAACATCAGCTCGACTACATCCCAACAGGTGTAAAAAAGCATGAACATCCAATGGCGAGGAGAGTTGTCCCAAGCAATCTTATTAGTTTGGCTGTATGACCCATTAGCCTCGTACCGATGAGCAGAGAGGAAAGCGAGACGAACTTTCCTATGGCCAGCACGGCCTGCACAGTAATGTTCATGATCATCATCCCCTTAGCTCGCAGGTGGAATGGGAGGATCTCAAGGGCGTAAGCCACCAAAAGACCAGAGAAACCGATATCATAGAAGATCCCGAAGATCCAGATGAATACGAGTTGTGCATAACCGCTCTGGATGCTCGTCATTCCCGAATTCTCGTAGATGGCCCCGGTTGCCGTCCAGCAGGCGAAGGAGACCATCATGCCACTCGTGGAGAGCAAGAACAAAGGGCGGCGACCAAAACGGTCGACGTTCACCGCCGCAGCGATGGTGACTATCAGGTCAACGATAGTCTTACCGGTTGACATTGCCAATTTCTTGTCCTGTTGTGTGATGCCCGCGGCCTCGTAGATGATGTTTATATAATTCGAGAAGAGCGCGTTCCCGGAGTACTGCGAAATGATCCCAAGGGACACAATTATGGCCAATCGCCACCTGTTCCCCTTGGTACGAAGAAAGTCCATATATGTCGTGGCCCTGTCAGCATTCCGGTCCATTTGGATGGTCTGCTTGATCTCCTGGAACTCATACTGAACAACAGCATTCTGGATATCCCCGCCGGCATGATGTTTGGCGAGGACGAGTAACGCCTCATCGCTGCGGTCCTTGTTGACGAGATATCGGGGAGATTCCGGAAGCCACCAGATGAATGTGATTTGAGTAACAGAAGGCACAATTTGCAGGAGGGTGATGGACCGCCATGACCAATCATTGCTGATGTATGCCGTTCCCCAGCCGACAGATGTGACGAGGAGAGCGCCCACGTTCCAAAGGCAGTTGTAGATGGCTGTTACCGGGCCGCGGTGCTGCGGGTGGCAGATCTCAGTCAACAGCAGGGGCGATGCCATCTGCGCCAGGGAATTTCCGAAGCCAAGAAGGAAACGACCGCTGACATAAACTGACGTGTTGACTGTGTCAGGAAGGCCAATATTCAATGCAGCGGTATGAATTCATCAATGATGTCGAGATAATTATGACTTACCAGCAAAGCCGTTGCAGAGAGCTGTGAGCAACCCGCCGGCGATCATGAATATACAACCAATTATGATAGCAATTTTCCTTCCGAAGTGATCCGCGATATACGGCGTGATGAAAAAGGAGCAGACTGAGCCAATGTTGAACATGTTGATCAAGATACCCAACTTGTTGTTGTCGTTGACCTCCAGGCCAAAGAAATTCTGCCATTGCTGAAACTGCTGCGATGTGTTGACGAGCATGCAGTCATATCCCGTGGTGGCAGAGGCGATCATAAGCACCAGAGACATTGTATATAATTTGCGAAGATGAGGCTCCTTATACCAGACAACATTCTCGAGCCGCGGAGGTTTGACATCGGCCAAATGGCGCTCAGCCTGTGCTTGGCTTGCATGTTTGTTGTCCTTCTCGAAGTACTCTTCATCGCCCTCCCCGAGCCTTCTAAATACGTGTGCTGGAGCAAGTGGCATTGCTGTGACAATACGAGAGACGAACCGCCTGGCGAACGAGCGGAGAACTATTGTTACAAAGGAGTTTACTTGAGGCAAACCACATCAAAGAGCTTTCCATAGGATTATCAGTACATCCTCCTCGGATGGCAACTTGGTTTATATAACTAGGTAGGCAAGCTAGCTCTGATTTCCCGTTTTTTGGTAGCACGATAAGCCTATGGAGTGTGGCATAGTACTTCGTTGAGACTGCGTCCACATCGGAATTCTCAGCTTGGGAAGTGCAGACAACGAATTTTACTGGCGAACCGGTGAGCATGGACTACGCCTACAGACCTACTTAGTAGGTAGGCACAATGGATCACCTTTCCCAGGTGCGACTAGTGGAGGACTTCGGAGTGTTGGACGAGAGAGGGTATTCGGATCTTGCTGACCGAAGGTGTCAGGCACAACAGAACTGGAGGGCTTCGTCGGACTAGCGATACTACTTGGCCTGCTTTCTGATTGCTTCAATTGCTCCTACACACGGGATTAGCCACCCCGCACCACCAATTGAGCGTCCTCCTGAACTCAAACCAATGTTAACTGGTTACCCAATTGGGAAATCTCGGCTAGAAACCTCCGTCTTCGCCACTAATATGGCTGCTAGACTCGTTTCCCACGAAAAGTGCCTCCGATTGTGCCGTTGAAATCAGTGTCGATACGATAGAGGAGGCCAACGTAGCGAACAATTACCGATCAGGAACTGAAGGTTATTTTCCTCGTTGCGGGGTTGCTTCATTATATCTAGGCAAGACTGGGTCACTACAATACGCAGGCGTATACCTATCATGTTGCCAGAGGCGCATACCCTAGGGTACTCTAGCGTTCTAGTGCTCAAGGTTGTACGCCCCGCGTATATCGGAAACTACCCATGTAACAAGGGGCTTGGATTCCAGGACTTGCCACTTGATGTGTGCATGGTACTAATCCACAAGTGATACACGTAAAGCCTGCTTGGTAGGTGGACTTCTCAAGGTAGGAGTTCCAAGGCTGCCGATGACAGCTCTGGGATATCCCATGGGATGGTAGCTCAAGACTTGACATCAATCGCGTATGAGTGTATAAAATGCTGTATGTTAAGCTGGTAGGGAATTTACAAGCCAAGAACACAACAGACCACATGTGGTTACGAAAAACCTTGGAAACCTTTGCAGGAAGGGAGCATGCGTACTGGACGGGACAAAGTAACCACAGGACACTACATTTCAAGATTTACGATCATGATCTCCACATATGCAATGCTTCAACCATGATATTTGTCACAAGGTGCAGGTGGTGATTACTTCAATCACAGCATCTTGTGGGATGCAGCTGGTGAACATTCTGATGATGGGGTCAATTTTCAATCTTTGCTGTCTTTCCCAGGCCAGCAAGGATCAGCCAGGCTGCTGTATCTAGTTCCAACGAAGTCTGAGCCTAACGAGACAGCGCAACCTCATCCGTGGAAGCTTTTGATTCCGTGAAATGGTGATCTGGACGACGAAGCACGAGCAGCTTGGAAGCTGCCCACAAAGCGGACACGACACTCGACCACGTTCCCCTTCCCGACTTTACGAGGAATATAATAAGGCACATGTCATTCAGCACTAAGCGTCACTAAGTGTGTCAACGGTTGCCCAAACTTCTGAAGGGCAAAGGAAAGAGCTCACCTTTCCAGTTGCGAGGGTCCCTTCAACAACGCAAATGATTCGACGTTGAAGCTATGTACCTGCAGCATTCTCAACTGGTCTCTTCAAATTTAGACTTCCAAAGCCGCATCTTATAAGCTATATTTGAGCCTGGTATTCCCCCAAATCCACGTCAGGTGATTTCTGGTCGATAGAGTCAAGCTTGATATACCACTACCTATAGCGGCACCTCTCGTTTCGTTTCACTGGATCGGGTGCTTATAGTATCGGCCTATATCGCCCGTGTCAATCAGCTTCCAGTCCCGAATGCTCCTAACATGGTGATCAATGCCTATTCACCGGTCAATACCGATAACATCTACAGCACTGCCTACGTGTGTCTCTCGTTGCCACGGACTGATCGGACCACAGAGCAGCGGCTGGGGTCTTCTAGGGAGACGGTGACCTTGACTGTCAGGTATATACTACGTGGTATGTAATCAACATTTCAGCTTACAGAGACAACATGAGACAACTTCATTTACTCTCCCTCACTCCACTTTCAAATCGATTTTCCTGTTTCCATGCCGGCTATTACTGGACCTGCACAGAAACAAGCTGTGCCAGGATGGATCTTCAGGGCACAAAAGCAAAAACTCTGCTTACGGGTATACATAGATATGTACACAGTATCCGCATCTTCTTCACTGGAACTTCCGAAGTATTGTTGGGTGCGGCGACATATTGTAACCCTGGCAGTAGACACTCACTGGGTAAGGGGCGGAAGATGGGCAGAAGGCGACGAAATCCAATCCCAGGTTGCAGATATTGGATCACGACGAGAAGTGCCGTACTGTTCGATGTTCCGCAGGTCTCCTCAGCTTGTATATTCTAAGTTGGAGCGACCTTTGGCGGATGATATGACGATCCGGGGAGACTCGGCAGTGCATACCACCATCCGTGTGATCATGTCTGTTATATTGACTGATCTTCAGTGAAAATACCAATTACATGTAATGAACTGGACATTTCCAAGTCCCTCTTTTGACCATCGCTCCAAGGTTCTGCACACCATTGGGAGCTCGACCATCACCACCACAATCAGGAGTGACTCTCCCCGATGCTCTGATGTACCTTGGAGTGCTTGTTGCCAGGTGATGCCGTGCACTGATCCTAGGTGAGAACGACGACGCCTGCGCAATGACAGTGGTAATGCCACACTTCGTCCTTAGCCCACCCGAACCTTCGAGGCACCCTTCATCCCCGGGATCATTCCGAGTAGTACAGTATGATAAATCTCATTCAAGCGAAGATATATCAGCACTGACTGGTGCATCTTGAGGCCAACCGAGTCCCATCCACCATTATATTCCAAAACGCCAGACACCAGTCCCAGAAATGACCGTCATGAAGGTAAAGGTGCCATAATCACCACCGGGGCGTGAAAACAAGTGCAATACACAAACAAGGGGTAGTAGTATCGAAGGCAAATTATCCAACCGGCCAGCAGAAGGAGATCATCCCTATTCATCCAATATCATCCACGTACAGCCACCAATCATGGCCGCCAGGACAAAAGCCGTGAGTATCCCAGCGCCGGCGCGATCGCCAGTTGTGATGGTCGTCGTCCCATCGACACTGCTATCAGTCTTGTCGCTACCACCACCTGTGTCACCAGACGACGTGCCTCCCGTGTTTGCGCTGTACGGCACAGGACCATCGAGCGTGAATGTCACAGCCTGCAACGCGCTCATCTGTTGGCCGACGCCACTTGTCCCGTCGTAGGTACTGGCTGTCCATTTGAACCCACAGGCGATGCCATTGAGCACGAAGCCCTCGCTTCCATCCGCCGTACCCGTGCAGCTTGCGGCAGCGGCCTTGCCCGTGGCGAGGAGTAGTGGGTAGAGGGTATCATGGGTCGAGGGCATCATCTGGTATGTCTTGGCCATCCACTTCAGCGCATAACCCTTGAAGGAGTAGTCGTCCGTGGTGCATGTGTCTTGGGGCTCACAGGGTTGCTCCTGGATGATGCTGTTGTTGAAGAAGTACGTGGCGGTCCGGTTCACCAGGCCAGTGACCCTGGTGCCCCAGACGTCGCTGCCATTCGTATAGTTGTACATGACGGCGGCGCCATGCATGAAGATGCCTGCGTTGTACGTCCATTGCGCCTTGTCGATTTCGGTGCAGTTCGAAGTGCCGGCGGAGGAAGCACCGTCGTAGACGTTATACGCATTGTCGATGAAGCCCACGCCCTCCATCCAGTCATATACTTCGGTGGCCCAATCAGCGTAGGATGCGTTGCCCGTATACCTGGCCAGTCGTGCGGCGATGTTGAAGAAACACCCGTTGGAGATGGAGTTTTTGTAGGTGTATCCATTATTGAAGGTGAAAATCTGCCACCGGAGACCACCATCGCAGGAACTGTTCGATGCTTCCCACCGCCAAACGTACTCGTTGAAGACAGCCTGCGCAATGGCTAGCCACTGGGGTCCTCCCGCGGTCGTGGTGTTGGGGTTTTTGAAGTTGGTCTCCGCCGCCGTCATTGCTGACAGCGCCCAGAACCCCTGATCATCATTGCCTTCGGTGAGGGTCTGGTTGGTCGGCATGTAGTCGTGGTCATCGCCGACCTGATGCTGGAGAGCTTGGTATGTCTCGTTGACGTAGGTGGTGTCACCTGTATAGGCCCAGTAGTCGACGAGGGTTCCAAACATGGCGCCTGCTTCCCACCAGTAATATGGATCCGGCAAGTTGCCTGGTACATCGCCGGTGTGGTTGCCAGTGTACCAGCCCATCATTCCATAAGCGATGGTTCCTGCGCCAGTTTTTATCGAGTCTACATTTGCCATGTTAGAACCAAGGACCCAAAAGTCACATTGCATATACATGAGCTGGAGCCTATGAACGAAGCGACGACACACTCAGCCTCCCGAGGAACCATGACTGAAGCGACGATTGATCCCGACAAGACAACGGGTATTGACGAGTCATCACGCACGCCACGTGAACAGCCGCCCATCTGGTTCCGGGGCTGCGGGAATCACCGTGATATCTGGTATCCCTTCAGAGGAGCGTACGCCGTCTCTTCCTCTCACAGGTTGCAAGGTTGATCACGAACCAGTTGATGACCAGTCTATATCGACAGCCAGGGCCGAGGGCGCCAATACGCCGACCGCCCAAAGTGGCCATATCGAACACCGCATAATGAGTTGAATTAAAATTTAAATGTAAAGACTGGACTAAACACCAATACGACCCATCGGGGCTGCTAAACGAAGGTATCGTGGGGTCTTGGCACGGCGTTGTGGTCGAGTTCTCGGTTCGGGGGCAAGGGTGGGGAGAATATCGAAGCCAAGGAAAAGCCAAACCGGTAGGCGTTGTACCGCAGGACTTGGAAAGAGAGGCCGCGTTCTTTAAGGGTCGGTAACGCGCATGACCGGCACGTAATCATCGTTTTGTGGGTATTGTTCGTGTCCGATTTTTCCGGACTGGCAGACTAGTTGCCCCAGGGTGGGCCATCAATATAGATGTGGGTCTCATGGCTCCGCATTGTTCTTCCTTGGATCCGACTCCCATTTTCTCCATTGTGCATTGCGGCAGTAACAACAAACCTGTTCATCAGTGAGATTGCCCTTGCTCGATCGACTGTAGAATGATGCGTTATCGGTCAAGTCTCGGTGCGTGTTTTGTTGGATGTGTTGGAGTGCTGGTCCCAATCTCTCCTTACCCACTTTTACCCCTGAATTTGTGGGAAAGGACCGTGTGAGCTGATGAGTATACTATGTAAGCTGAACCTACGGGGAGGCAGAAACTCCTTAGTGACCCTTGCCGCGCGCATCGAGGTCGGCCATGGTTTCATGATGTGGTGTTCTTGACCGTCCTAATCCCTTCTAGACTCCCGCGGAGAGGGTGAGAGGACTCTGGCACAAGAGAAGGAGCCGCAAGGCGACAATGCCAATCGAGCAGTGACCTACAGTAGACCGATTCGACTCGACATGCCATGTACTGATAGTGCCTCTTCAGGTCTGGAACGGGAAGCCGGCAGCTGGAAGATGTTGCTTGCCGTTGCCCACTTGGTATTACCCGATACACAGTACTGCGTATAACGTACAATGCGCCAAGAGTAACGCTGTCACGGCTGTGTCTTCAACAAGGGGGACATGTTGTTTCAACCGTTCATCTCTATCTTCCCTTGCTCGAAGTGGACAGGTTTGTTCGCAATGAGTGGCCCACACCTTGCCCTACGGGCTCAACGCAGGCCCCGCGGGCGGGATGTAGCGTACCCTAGGGTACCCGTTTGTGGGCTTTGTATGGGTGATCTCCATAACTTGCTTATAAATAGAAACATGCTCCAGCCTCAGGGCTGACGGACCAGATCAGTAGACGACGTACAGTAGTACCTATACAGACACATTGTATGTAGTATAACAAACCTAACAATGCTGCCTATGTACCCTTACCAAGTAGGAGGCTGCGACTGACGGTCTTTAACGACTTTGCAGAATTTGTACATTACCCTTCGTGGTCCTGAACTCCCCAATTCCGGCCAAATCTTGAACGCCCCTGTGGTCGTTCAGGACTTCCTGTATCGTGTATGACTCGATTGAGCGATGCTGGCAACGCCCCTACGGTACTATGTACATAGGCCCGTATGATCAACTCCGAGACTGGCATGGTCTTTCGGGAACTCGGGGCAATCGAGCTGGAGGCGCAGGTGAGGCAACAGCAGGAACCCGAGGCATCCCCGGCTTCTAGAGGTCTCCATCTGGTTACTTGCAGAAAGCCGGTCAACCCCCCAGTCTCCCCTCACATCACCCCAACCCTCAATTTTCAACCTTCGATTATTCAACAGCCACAAGGTATGTGGTCTCAATTTATTTCTTGAATAAACGTGACATCAAACGCAGCTCGTATAGATATAGGTTCTTCTCATTCCAAAGCCCTTGGGCAAAGATGTGGTTGCTGACCCTACGTTTCACACCTTGAGGGTTGACCGGCTTTTTTTGCGTGGCTGCCAGCTTGATCTACCCTCCAAAGCATCAATTCGTTGATGGCCGCGCAATTTAGATCCAGCCCCTGTCCCAGGATGGATTTGCGATTGGCTGTCTCGGAATTGGGTTGCCGTTCAATATCTCACCCGACGCAGATCTGCAATAAGCTTCAATCGAACCACCTGGGGCCCCGCCCCCAGTTGACTTGACTTACCTAGGTACCTTGCATTGCACACCCTGTCAAAGGCTATAAGATTACGAGCAACAAGTTACCCCAAAACACTGGGCAATGACTTTCGTCGTCATCGTCTTGATCAGGCGTGCTGGCTTCCCTGTTTGTCACGATATGCAAGAGGGATTTGAATCAGGGGCCATCGATCACCAATTACGAATCTATCACCATCTTACATCCTATGATGTTTGAAGCTAATTCGGCAAAAGCCAAAATATTCACCAATTACATCTCTCCCATTCCCCAATCCAAAGCCCAGAAGAACACTACTACCAAAATCACTTCCATAGAAATAACTGGCTTCCAGTCAAGCAAGTGGCGCACGAGTGGTATATGGCGCACGATTGGGCCTCCTGATGGATGATCTGAACGGGTGGCACAAGGTTACATAGGGGCGACCCGAACCACATACAGACAACAGCATTATCCATGGATGACTACCAATCTGGGGCGAGGCGAAGACCAAAGGCTGTATGATACGGAGTAGACTTAAGACCTGTACTTGGAGTGGGTGAGGCATCTTGATAGAATGCCGATGGGCTTGTCACCCGTACATATGTAGGAAGTCGACGATTCATCTGATGTAGATAGTTTCGATATTGATGCGTACACATCTCATTGATGCGGGCAATGAACGGAATCCAAATTTCACTGACTTTGAGACCCGTGGACCCGTGTGACCGTAGAACGAGCTTTGGTTTTGCTAGATCCAAATGATGATCTCGGATCACCCTGGGCATGCACTAGTATGTGGTTAGCCCGGACGAGGGTAGAGTCCGTAGGGAGCCTTCGACCGAGTTGAAGGGGTAAGAACCCTTACGAAGAAAACACACAAACCAGAGTTTACATATATAGGTATTGTTCAAGGGGCATAACGATGGAAATATCTCAAATGACTTCCGGGAGGATGTTGACATGAGCGTATTGACACACAGTCTTGAGCTCGAGTTATAACATCAAGATTCACAGACTTTCGACGCGACGTTGTAGCATCAACACAAGTAATCGCATCGCGCCTCGCCATTGCGAGGCTGAAACTGGGCATCATCAGTATTGCTCTGCCAACATCAACAGCCCCGAGGAAGCTCAAGTCGGTACAAATCGCCGCAAAGGGATGAAGTGCCTCTGATAGAAACCTCACGCTTCATATGGCCAGGCCCTCACCTAAGTTGCTGCAGTCACTTTTGTAGCGTAGCGACCTCGTGAAGGGCACCATGAAACCTGATTACTGATTAGGGCGTTCATGTTACAACATAATCGCTTGAAGTGGTCGAGCATATTGGGATGCGGGCTAGTGTAGCCTCATCGAGAATTTTCTGTGAGATGACACACGATAATATCACCAGCACTAATCATCGTTTATCATCTTCAACTTTCGCGTTCACAATGTTGTCTAATTCATACATCCCACATTGGTAGTGTATAACATTGGCAGTTGTACCTAGTTCCCTTCCCCGTTGCACACCTTGAACTATGCACATCGTGCCTCAAGACCGTACATAGGCTTCCACATCATACATAAGGTATAGACTTTGGTTATATTAAGTAGTTATTCTGGCGCAAATATTGTGTTATTGGAGACTATGAAACGAGATTCAAGAGTGGGTAAGATAGTCCGCAAAGGCAACCCTTGGGAACTCAAGGGCCTGGAGCTTACGACAAGTTGTATAATATAACGACCACGTACTTTCTTTTTGTACATGATTATTGCATGCGTTCTCATATGCAACACTCAACTGCTATTCGTACTTTGTGTTTTATTTCACCTGTCTTCTACTTTCCTGATTTCCTTTTCCACGATCACACGAATCCGGACTACCTCACCGTGAAAAATCACTAGGGCCAGGAACAGCTAGCGATAATTGTAATACACTGAGACCTCACAACATAGTGACATATGTTCACAGAGTCCACATTTCCTTGATTCACCCTGAGATCCATCCATAATCATGCTGCTACAGTCGGCGTTCAAGTTATCAAGGTCTCTGGAAACATTTCGCCACCATATACTCTGACCGTGCACATGTGTAGTTCTTGTTCGCAATCAGGTACAGCACCTCAATGCTTCCCTCCGGTTGAACTCTGGGTTATTGAATTGTCTTGCCTCGACATCTGGAAATGGACTCGTACTACAGATCTATATAGCAAACTTTGACACCCTTCCTTAACCTTTCTTTGTGGAAGCATGTATGGGTATGATTATTCATTGAGGTTGTTGGTTACTGTCTAAGAAAGGAAGCTACGGAAGGCAGGCCTAGTGTGGCGGCTCAAGACCTACCTACTTATATCTGAGTACCATACCGCGCGGACGGGTCTTTTATGAACCGTTTTCACCTGAAGTTCAGCGAGGCATATATCAGAAAGTAGGCACTATTTCAGAACCCAGACTATTCCAGTACCTATCTCTAGTCTTCTAGACCTAAGTACTACCTAGTTAGATTCATATAGAAAAAGTATTTAGATCTTAAAGAGATATTGCTTTAAGATAAAGTTTGACTGATCTAGAATTGAATTCCCCTTGATCTTTTTTACGAGGTCCGTTTCCTTCGAGCGAAGTTGACTGACCTACCTACTTAGTTGACTGGAATCTAGGTCGATTGATCTTGATCTTGATCTTGAACTTGAATTTTGACGATGATTCCTTTTCTGAACCAGCGATCTAGTTACGTAATTACCTAGACTTTGGACCAACCTACTTACTTACCTAGGTAGAGAAAGAAAGAGAGAAGGTACGATACATAGCTTGGTTGAAATAATAAATTCTTCTGAAATAGCTCGATCGCTTGAAACGATCTATATATTATATTATAGCTCGCTGAACCTGAAGCGAAAATGGACCTTCCTGCTAGAAAATGGTCTATTCGCTGGAGTACTATGGCCTAAGTCGTTTTCAAAATAAGCGGCCGCGCGGTATGGTAGGTACTGTGGTAGGTCTGAGCTGCACCGCCCGGCAGAATGTCCTATCTAATCCTCTTATCTAATCTGACAGTAATTGCACCCTCAAGCTGTGTACGCTGCCACATTTTTCCTCAGTATCCACTGTACTAAGTGCATCCTAACCTGTGCCCCGTTGTCGAAGGCATCTATGCATTTGCAAAGGCTCTGGGCTTGATAAAACGCTACTTCCCAGGGTGACTATGTAGCTTCGGCATGTCGACCTATTCTTCCTGCTCAGTCATGTCACTGATGCTTATATCTCTGAATTTGCAATTCCAGATTCACTAATTACTGCCTTCAAATAAGGCAACATGCCCGGAACAGAGTGCGGTAATCAAAATCCATCAGAGAGACAGACGAGGAGTGAAGAGATCGTAACCCCGGGAAGTCAGGGCCAGAGGAGGTCATGTTTGCGGGACTAGAATTGGCCAATACATATAAATTAGGTTCGCACCATTGTCGTGAAAACAGTGGATTCTGATGTAGATGCATATACTTCTCGCTTAGCACCATTTAGATGGAATACAGGGTAAAGATTGTAGCTGGAGGACAAAGACAATCTGTAGCAAAGATATGCTGGTGTTGGACTACGTAGTGTGCAGCCTTCAACTTGACAGAAGTAAACAGAGGGTTCAATTGGACCTAATCATCAGGTATATTTCAACCTACTCGGCCGATATACTGTCAAACTCGCAAGACTTTGGCGTTGTAGAGCATCGTAGCAAGTTACACGCTCTCTACGCCGCCACCCCCCATCCTGGCGCCCCTCCGGAAGGGAAAGAAACAAAAGGTACGAGGGGCGGTGGCTGGGCTACAGTTGAGGGGTTGAATGGGCGGACTTTTCTCTACGGAAGGGCTGCCTGGGCTCATGACAGTCGAGGTTCGGCCGTTCCTCGGCTGAAAAACGTAAAGGTTTCGAATATCATGGTAACCAACATATATACTGGTGATGCCTGACTCGCCATAAAGAGCGCATCTTGCCATTCAATGCTGACCGACCAGGGTATGGCCCATTGATGGCGGTGAGTTCCCAAGATTGTGGCACGCGTAGTAGGTCGGTGCAGCAGACCGCTGTGAAGTCCCCACGAGTAAGATCACCTGTGGAGACATCAGACTCTCGGTCATCCGCACGGTTCTGAACCTCCCACGCTGCCACGCCGAGGGTATATTGAGCCACCCGGGCACTACATAGAGAATGGAAAAACATACACTTTGCTTCTAACGACATAGCTGCGGTATAAACTCATTGATTGAATCCTCGGCTCTTATTTCATCTGCCGATGATACATATTGGATAATAGGTTTCTGTAATCCGGCAATAGAGGGAGATTGACAAAAGGGGAAAAAGTATAGACAAAAGTGACTAAATGCGTTTCTGTAATCAGATACTGTGCTCAGTGGGGGGCCCACAGCTTCTGATCATGACCAATCTTGTGACGTGTGCTCCCAAATCCATATCTCGTATCATCCGCGCCTCATGGGCATATTGCTCAAGTGCTGATAACAACTTTATGAGCAACACCACACCACTAACCCTGGGAACAAATGGATTGATTGCTAGGTAGACATATAGTTTAAGATACGAGCGGCACCCGAGAAGGAATGGTCGGCTCTCACGGCTTGTCCGGCGACTGGCTTGGCGTCTGATCGACAGCAGCTTGGCGGCCCGACTCCGAGTATTAAGTCTCCATACCTGCCTCCATCATGTTCCTCCGATCGTTCTTGGCGCACTATTAAATATCCTAGGCTGCTCACATACCTGCAACGTATTGCACGACCACAAGTTGCAAGTATGAGATTCTCAAAGCAGCTTGCCACGGCCAGCCTGGTCACCTCAGCTCTCGCGGCCAACCTCACATACTCCTCCAAGGGCTCCAATGTATCCTACCCGGTGACGCTCAACGGGATCAACCTCCTCTCTGCTACAGGGCAGGAGATTGCAGAGGCTCTTGCCAGTAAAACCCTCACCTCCCTCGACCTTGTCAACGCTTATATCGCCCGGCAGGAGGCCAATGATCACCAAGGTATGGACCTCATACAGAACTCAACATGCCAACGACTTGACTGACCATCCTAGGTCTCAAACTGAGGTCTGTCATCGAGATTGCGCCCACTGCGAGGGAAGTAGCAGCACAATTGGATGCCGAGCGAGCCAACGGAACTGTCCGGAGTGTTCTGCATGGCGTCCCCATCCTCGTCAAGGATAGTGAGTACAATTGGAATGCCAGCTTGACTTGTGAGACTTTTGCTTAGCATCATGGCAGATTACAACACGGACCCAGAACTTGGATTGAACACTACCGCTGGCTCCTACTCGCTACTAGGCCAGACCGCCGTGGGAGATGCGTTCGTTATCTCTCAGCTTCGGAACGCAGGTGTTCTGATTCTAGGCAAGGCCAATTTGAACGAGGTGAGTGGATTCGAACGCAAAGACTCGAACTTCATAATCACCCATACATACACATGGATGTATGCTAATCAACATGAATATCATCGCAGTTTGCTGGTGAAGTAGGCCGCAGCAACAGCTCTGGATGGAGTCCACGTGGTGGCCAGATGTCAGCAGCGTACGTTATCGGTGGCTTTGACGCCGGCGGCGACCCATCAGGCAGTTCGGGTGGCTCTGCCATTTCCGTCTCCGCCGGTTTCGCCGCATTCTCACTCGGCACAGACACGGAAGGCAGCATTACCTTCCCAGCGAACCGTGCCGCCCTATATGGGTTGCGCCCATCAACAGGCCTCACAAGTAGGACTGGTAAGTTGAGCTCGCCATATGACTGCATCGTTTTTCATTACTGAGAACCCTGAAAATAGGTGTGGTTCCCATTTCCAGTTCCCAGGACACCACTGGACCTCTTGCAAAGTCTACCTGGGACCTTGCCGCATTGTTGGGGCTCATGGCCGATTACGACGAGAACGACTCCTATTCTCTCGCCGCTGAGCCGTACCGCAAGACCAACTATACGCAGTACCTTGTCGACAACGGATTCAAGGGCCTGCGTATCGGTATTCCTCGCTACCCGTTCTACAACACCACTGTCACCGGGATGCGTGATGCGATCCCGCCAGCAATCGACGCTGCCATCGAGAAACTGCGTGAACTAGGCGCTACTATTATCGACCCTGTAACGCTGCCCAACGCTGAGGATTACACCTACACGTTCCCGGGTCAAGCGGTCCGCGACAACAACGCTACAATCGTGCTTCGTAAGTCTTGATACTCAATAGCTCGAGGCAGCCCGAAGATGGATGAGGCTAACTGCGAATCTCTTGTGGTAGAGTACGACGTTAAGACCGACATGGCGGATTATCTCCAGACTCAGCTGGTGAACTCCAGCATCACAACCCTCGAGGACATTGTCAATTTCAACGAGGAGAACTCCGACCTCGAATTCCCAGCGGGGCAATGCTGCCAAGCAACCTTTGTAGCTGCGGACCAGACCGGGGACCGGGCCACCTCTGGGGAGTACTGGCTGGCAAAGTGGCACCAGGACCGCCTGAACACGGAAGGTATGGATGTGACCGAGCGCCAAAACGACCTGGACCTCTTCCTGGTCCCCACGGAAGGTCTGGCCTCCCGGATGGGCGCTGTTGGCCGTCGGCCAGTAGGCACAGTGCCCCTGGGTTACGACGATATCAACCTTCCGTTTGGCATGGCTTTCGTTGGAAAGCAGTACGATGAACCGACGGTTCTACGCGCCATGTGGGCATATGAGCAAGCATTTCCCAAGCGCGCTCTGCCGCCAACATTAGATTAGGAGCCACTTGCAACAAGATGCTCAAGGATTATAATTGGTCAGTGTATATACAATATATATGAAGAATCTAATTACCATAGATACCACGAGAGGATATGTGTTGACATTCCGGAATCCACTCCACCGTCGCAATTGTATGAAGTTTCGTAATTATAGCGGACCGATCACAAAAATGACTAAGTATGTGTAACTTGGAATACCGAGAGACCTGAGTGATATTGCATGTCCCGAGAGATACAATATGTTCACGCCAATCTGTAACGTGCTAGATCAGGTGTGGTCACGAGTGGAAGATGAAGGCTACATGTACATATTCATTTAAGTCCGAAACTGCCGGACTGGCGCAGGTAGCAGCTGCAACAAGACCAAATCACTCATTGTTCCATCTAGTGTAACTTATTCGACCCCTTTTTCATATCCGACCGTGTACGGAGTCCGAGCGGCCACCGGCCCGCTGTCACCGGCGATCGAGGCTTCCGAAATTCGGATACAGTGCACGGACTTTATCCATCTCGCGAATAAGTGGACTTGCAGACCCGGCGCTGTTATTGGATTTACATAGCCCCTGGGAGATCATTCGGTTCGCCCAGATTTGCGCACCTCAAAAATACTATTCTTGCTAAGTATATTGGTGTTGTTATTGTGAAGATGGAGTGCGAGTTGACTGAAATCTGACTGAGGACTGAAGTTGGGTCCTTGCATTATATTAGAGTTTCGGAACATTTTAATCGACGGTGACAACGGCTCCCGCTATTCCCGGCATTTGGAACACGGAATGGGGATTCTTCCCGACTATACTGTGGCCATTCATTCAACCTCATGCCTGTGCTTCTCATGGTATGACCATTTGGCCTTTGAAATTTCGCATCGGGTGTAATCGGGCTTCTCGCGCGCGAACCGTTGGAATTGTTCCCATTCTCGTAAAGGGGACGATTTCTTGTACCCAGGTGCCTGGAGTGTCGATCTCGTTGACCACAGATGGGGTTACTATGGGTCTGTCCATCGGACTTGCAGGATCCATATGTACGAAACAGGAAATATTGTCGGTGTTAAGGCAGAACAACAGAACATGCCAGCAGCCGTTATGGGGAGCACTTGAGTATCATCGCCGACTTTTCGCCATATTGCGCGTCGCATTGCAATGCTACCCACGGTAGGTGCTACATCATCGATTGCTTACATGTGGGCGGGGCGCTTTCGTTTTGTAATGCGAAAACGAAAAGTATAACTATGGCACCAGTCCTCCGGTCCTTGGTTTCACAACTGGGCTCATTAATCCAGAGGTTATTCTCCCTGTCCCTAACATCCCAACATTGTTCTCAACAGACAACTTCCAAAAATGGCATCTGGTTACCCCAATGCGAAGGTTGCCTTCGTGACTGGTGTCAACGGCATCACTGGCAACGCCATCGTTGAGCACCTCATCCGACAGCCTGCATCCGAATGGTGAGCAATCATTGCTAGACTTGATTCAGTGTTTCCGAACTAACCAGATTAAACCAGGTCCAAGATTGTCATTACCACCAGACGTATCCCAGAGTGGCCGCTCTGGCAGGACCCCCGTATCAGGTTCATTGGCCTGGACTTCCTCAAGCCTGTGGAAGAGCTCGTTGAGAAGCTGCGACCCGTGGCCTTTGATGTCACTCACGCCTTCTACGCCTCGTACGTCCACTCGGTGGACTTTGCAAAGCTGAAGGAGGCCAATGTGCCGATGTTCAAGAACTTCCTTTTGGCCATTGACCAGTCTAGCAAGTCTCTGCAGCGGATTGTGCACCACACTGGTGGCAAGGTACGTGCCTCGGCCGTGTCTCGATTGTTAAACAGGAAAACTCGGACATCAACTGACTATTCTCTTGGTAGCACTATGGCGTTCACCTTGGGCCAGTCGAGGTGCCACTACATGAAGGCATGGCAAGGTACGAGGACCACGGAGAGAACTTCTACTACCCTCAGGAAGACTTCCTGTTCGAGCTATCCTCCAAGCGTTCGTGGGACTGGAACGTTATTCGTCCCATGGGAATCATAGGATATACCCCAGCAGGTATGTTCCACATGCTCAGACCAGTTGAGCTCCTGGCCCAAAGCAGGCTTCGGATAGTAGCTCACATGAGATCTTTCCTATAGGAAACGGCATGTCTTTCGGGCTCACGGTCGCCCTCTATTTCCTCATCTGCAAGGAAGCCGGCGTTGTGCCCCAATTCCCTGGAAACAAATTCTTCTATAACGCCGTGGACGATCAATCGTACGCGCCAAGCATTGCCGATATGAGCGTGTGGGCCTCGACACACGAGCACACGAAGAACGAGGCCTTCAGCCATAACAACGGCGATTACATCGTCTGGAAGTATTTCTGGCCAAAGCTTGCTGGATACTTCGGGCTCGAGGTAAGCCATCACCCAGGCCCAGGCCCTACTTCCACCCGCCCCCCCCCAGATCCCGGTAATGGGAGCTAATACTCGTGCTCCTTTAAGGTCCCAGAGATACCCGACTCAGCCTGGAAGGCGGAGGGAGACTCTCACAAATTGTCGAGTCAGATCAACATGATGGAATGGTCCAAGGACAAGAGGGCCATCTGGGAGCGGTTGGTGGCCAAGCACGGTGGCAACCCCAAGGCATTCGACTGGGGAACCTGGGACATCCTGGACTGGGGCCTCGGCGAGGGATGGTATGCATTTGCCAGTGTCAACAAGGCGCGCAAGTTTGGGTGGACGAGGCATGACGATACGTATGACACCTTCGTCCAGACGTTCCGGTCGTTCGAGAACGCTGGTGTCCTGCCTCCGCAGCACCATACTTATTCGGAGCTGAAGACGCCGACCGGCCTTCGTCCGCACCCTGCTGAGGCGGCGGCGGCTGCGACTAACGGCAACGGGACCAATGGTAACGGAGCTTAGCTTGGGGGTACCTACCTAGGTATGTAGGCACTCCAGGGCTCACCGGCCCCGGGGTACATAGACAGTGATATATACCAACAACTATATCTGAAGTCTTACCATGGATACACGTGCATTCACTGGATAGGAAGAGAACACTCTTGAACATTCCTAAGATGAAAAGCGCCAAGTCAATTCCTGCCGAACGTAGTCGCATATTAGGAAGCTCATGAATTTACCTCGGCTTTCCCCAGCACTCAGAGCCAGTAGACTATTGTTGTACAGGTATTGTGAGCGGGGAGAACGGGGCGCAAGAGTGTGTGTTGCATTGCAGGAACCAGGGCTTCCGGGCGAGAGTGTGGCAGGCAGGGCTAGCTACCTACCTACCTACCTACCTTAGGTACCTAGGTACATAGGTACCTAGGTAGGTATATACAGGAAGATCACAGAGTGTGCCGGTGCGGGTTACGTACCCGTGCGGGCGAAGGCCGTACATACCGGTAGTGGGCAGCAGGCAGCACAGCGTACGGGTGGGGCCCACGGGTGATTGATGTCCGTCGCTTTCCCACGATCCTAACGCTTCCAACAAATATAACCTTGGAAGGTACTTGCGTACTTAAGTACTGAGTAATGAGGTGGCGTCCCGAGATGGCTCGCAGTTATTACCACCGAGTCCGCTTATGTAAGTGAGTTGCTAAGGCAGTAGTAGGCAGATCCACACTAGAAACCCTGCAACTTCAGATATCACAGCGACCTCACCAAAATCTTCTACGTTTGGTCTTCAATATCTTGACGAAAATAAAGCGTGTGCAATCATTTATTTACATAAATCTACTCAGATTCGGACGACGATTCGATATTACTAAATTGAAATTCTCAAGTCGCCTTCACGATCGGTATATAACTAGGCCAAACTCACCGTAGTATGCCTAAGCATCTGAGGTTGTAAGGTACCAGGGTTGCTAATGTGGAACTACTGCAGTAAGAACCCTATTCTGATGCCCACCCCCCCCCCTTGTTATGGTTCCGCTCTATTGTGTAACCGGCAGGCAAAGTCGCATCAAAAGCTCCGGGGACCCATGGAATGATCTGCGAATCTCGACCTGGATAATGATAGTTCGATACTGAAATACCCTATCTATCAACAACTCCTTGAACAAAACAATACAACACCACCTCTGGCACCTCTGGCCAGCCCAGCACCCCACCGCGGCCCAGCCCTGCGCGGCAACTCGTCAAGATGCTCAAGTCAACCTACAAACCCTCCGCCAATTCTCCGCCGCCGTTACTGCCCGGCTGGACTGAACACAAGGCCCCGACAGGCCACACCTACTACTACAATGCAGCGACCAAGACGTCGACCTACACGCGGCCAGCCGCATCTGTGCCCAACCCGGGGCCCGTCGACGCATCTACAAGCTTCATGCAACACAATGCAGTACCGAACGTCAATCTCGCCGACCCCCGCGTCGCCAACGCCTTCATGGCGCAATACAACCAACCACCTGCGCTTCAACAAAATCATCAAAGAGGAGGGTTCGGCGGGCGGGGAAGAGGCGGAACCCACGGTGGTGACAGGCCACGACCACAGCCTGTGGATAAGCCGCGGTCGAAGGTGGCCATTCCTGGGTGCGAGCCCTGGGTACTGGTGTACACAAAATGTGGGAGGCGTTTCGTGTACAACCCCGATAAGAATGCCAGCTATTGGCGCATCCCTGAGAAGCTGATGCCGGCCATCCTCGAACTGGACCGAGAGAGAATCAGGGAGAAGGCGGGCGTTGGCAAGAAGGACGAGGGTGCAGAAGAGAGCAAACAGGATGACACGCCCGAGCGAGTTGTGGGTCCACAGAAACCACAAGGCCCTGAGAAAACGGATAGTTCTGCGGAGCGTAAGGCGGATGACGAGAACGAGCATGATTACGACAGTTCAGAGTATGAAGAGGTTGAGGTCACCGACGACGAGGCTGAAGGGGATGACGTCGACGGAGAGCATGCACAGAAGCGACAACGAACCGACGACCCAGATGACAAGGATGACCAACCCATAGAATTCAGCGAGGCAGATATCGCGGCCCAATTGCAGGCCATGGGCGAAGAGTACGGCCTGGATCCTGGTGAATACGACGATGGCCACATGGAGGACTGGCCGGAAGGCGCAGAGGGGCTAGACCTGTCCGAGGAGGACGCGCGCGCTCTGTTCAAGGACCTTCTAAACGATTTCGGCATCAACCCATACAGCCCATGGGAGAAACTCATCGAGGAAGGAAAAGTCATCGACGACAGCCGATATACTGTCCTGAGCACGACAAAGGCACGGAAAGAGGTCTGGGAAGAGTGGTCCAGGGAGAAGATCAAGGAACTCAAGGAGCAGCGTGCAAAGCAGGAGAAGAAAGACCCAAGGATACCATACCTGGCATTGTTGCAGGAGAAAGCCACATCGAAACTCTACTGGCCCGAGTTCAAAAGAAAATTCAAAAAAGAGCCGGCCATGAAGGATGCCTCACTGTCAGACAAGGACAGGGAGAAGCTCTATCGGGAGCATATCAACCGGCTGAAGTTGCCACAGGCCACGCTGAAGGCCGACCTCGTTGCACTTCTGAAATCAATACCCAACTCACAGCTCAACAACAAAACTCTCCCCTCTCACCTCCCACCCCGGATCACCACTGATATCCGCTATATCTCCCTTGACGCGAAGACCCGAGACCCATTGGTCGAGGCATTTATTCAGACCTTGCCGCCCCCTCCTGAAGACGGTGAGGCCGAGGAGGTTGATGAGGCCGCCCAGAAGGCCCTGGATTTGCGGCGCAAGCGCGAGAAGGCGCTGCAAGATCGGGAGAGGGCCGTCGAGGAGGAGAAGCGCAGACAGGAGAAGAAGATGCAGTACAGCAGGGCCATGCTTAGGGATGAAGAGCGCGAGCTGCAGGCTGCCTTGGAGGTTAGCAAGAAGGGCCTACAGAGTCAGCTCACTAGGGCAGGCGATGGTGCAGAACAGAATGGCTGAAGTAACCTCAAATGGGGGTGATACCGACTCAATTTGACTGGTGGTGTGGCCAGTGCTTGTGATCTTGAGGGTGAATGGCTACTCTTTCAATTCGAGAGTAAGCCGGGCGACGGACGCCGGGAGCAAATATGCATGCAGAAGATAGAGATATCATGAGAACATCCAAGAAGCGTCACGACAATTAATAAGCCCATAGGCTCCGGGTTTTCCAATCGATGAAGACCTTGAGATAGTTGACCAAACCTCTTGATGGGAACAGGCTTGGGATCCAGCCTTTTCACATGCATACACACGCACACCCTTCCCCCGTCCTGCCTCTTGAAACACTAAACTACGGCCAAGGTAGAAATTCCAACCCCCCAACTACGGAAAACCCAACATTGGAGTGAGCACACGACAGTCTACTTCCTCGTAGCAACAACAAACAGCCTCGGGTATCTCAGCATGACCTTCCCATCAGCCAGCCTAGGGTAGAGCTCGCCAAGCCTCTGCTCGTAAGCCTTGACATACGCATCGCGCACCTCCTGAGTAGGCAAGGCATTAAGGAACGGCATCAGCCCGGTCCCCTTGACCCACTCGACGATAGAAGTCGGCGAGTCCAAGACATGCTGGTAGAACACATGCCAGATATCCACCCTCTCACAGTACGGGATCAGCGCATCGTAGTAAACATCAGGCGTCTCGATCGGATCCAGGTCCGGCCTCTCCTCGGCCGACAGCGCCTGGAAATACTCCCGCCACGGGCCATCGAGCAACGTGATCTCCCTCATCGCCCTGTGCGACGGCTCCTCGTGGTTATCAGGCACCTGGAAAGCCAGCACGCCGCCCGGGCCCTGCGTCCGCAGCAGCCGCAGAACAGCCGGGATCCTGTCCTCCAGCCTCAGCCAGTGGAACACCGCGTTGCTGAACAGCAGGTCGGCGCCGGGCTCCGGCTCGAACGTCTCGAGGTCGCCCCGGGCGAACTCGACGTCCGGCATGGCCTGGCGCGCCTTGGCCAGCATGTCGGGCGACGAGTCCATGCCCGAGATGTGCGCGCCCGGGAAGCGGGCCGCTAGCACGGCCGTGGAGTTCCCCGGCCCGCAGCCGAGGTCGACGATCCGCCTCGGTGACGAGAGCGGGATCTGGGAGACGAGGTCCCGGACCGCGCGTGTGCGCTCGTTGCCGAACTTGAGGTACTGCGTTGCGGACCAGTCTCGCGTGGGTGGTGATTGAGCGTTGGCTGCATTGCTGTCTCGCCCGTGTGTCATGCTGAAGAGCTGGGGAGAGGCGGAGGAGAAGCTGAGGGCAGATCTGACCGGCTTTACGGGTAGTCGGGCCCTTGATGGGAATATCTTCAACATCATGAAGCCGGCGGTCTTTCAAGGTGTGTGTGGCGTGTTGAAGATCTCAAAGAAGGCTCGCCAGGTCTGCGTCATCTTGCATGATGAGAACCAATATGGTGAAAGCCGCCCCAACCCTGAATATTGGAGGTTGATTGACCTGCAGATTAAGTCCGCGCCGGAGAACGAGCGGCGTTCCTGTGAATAATCGCCGACCCGGCCCCGAACTTACACAGAACCTGCCGTCCGGGCCCAGAAAGAACTCTTAAACCTGACTCACGTTATGCTTTAACTAATATCAATACCCTAAACAGACAACAAAACATGACAAATCAAGCAGTCTGCCTAGTATAGTGGTTAGTACACTTCGTTGTGGCCGAAGAAACCCATGTTCGATTCATGGGGCAGACACCATTTTTTGCCGGATGGCCATCCACCTTATCTTTTGCATTCTGGAAGACCCTCTGTAGACTATTTTATAGACCTCTCTCCTCTCTACGTAACACCCTGGTAAGCAGCCATGTTACTATCCTCAGCGCGTCTTTCTTGTAGTTCGGAAGTCTGCGCGTTATGTGCGTCAATTGGCATCTCTAGATGAGGCCTCGGTAGTATGGACTCAAGGCTCGAGGACTTGTACCTAGGTAGTCTATATCTTCCGGTCAATTAACACTGCTCCCACTTATCCTTCCCTTCTTCCGTTCTCTGGCACCGCACCCGCAGCATCTCAGTGTAAAATCACACACCCCCGACACTCCAGGCTCTCCTTGGTATATCTTGGTCTCAGCCGCGCCAAGGCGATACCCTCTTGCGACGACAAGGGGCAGCGAGTTCCAGGTTAGACCTGATCTCAGTTGACACCATGAGAGGCTGAGAAACGGGACGGCTGGCAGTTACTGTGTACCGAACAAGACATCAGGGTGCCCGTGATACTGCTCTATATACCATGTCTTACACTGGAACCACACAAGCTCCAACAACAATACACTCACATCACGATCACTTGACTGAGGGTTGACCTTGGTGTTGCGTTTACAACAGGAACCTCTGGACAATGCGGAGCTCACGTCGAAGAGCGTCTCTCCGAGGCTTGGTTGGCATAGTTAACACGTATCAGAATTTGGTCAGGCGGGCACGTTTGACTTGTTTCTCCATTCGAAATGTGCGCATGATGGCCTAAAACCATGTGTAAATTGAAAGGAGCAGCCAGAAGAAGAGTCAGTAGAGTCGGCTGAGGCGCAAGATATAGCAAAAACATGGTGGTATCATTAGTAGCCGCATGCAAACACCCTGAAATCCCCTCACATGATCACCTCGCTGGCGACATCCTGTATAGAGTCAGCATCAAGGACGTCGTGATTGAATATCCAAGAGCGCGAAGACTTACCCGCTTCAGGTCCTTGTACGGCAAGCAGATGCAGTTCTGCACGCGCACCTCGTCATGGACACCACACTCCTTGCCCAAAATGGTGGCAGACTGGACCTTGACACCGTTCTTCACGATACTCGTGCTGTGGCTAGTCACCGGCATGGGCGTGCCTTCAACACGGGCCCAAGCACCGACCTTGCAGCCCCAGCCGACGACAGAGTACATGACACAGGCGTCATGCTTGATCTCGGCACCCTCAAGGACGATAGACTCCTTCACGCGGGCACCGCGGCCAACGGTAGCGCGGGGCCCGATGGACACATTGGGGCCAAGCTTCGCCGTGGGGTCGACGTGGGCCGCGGGGTGGATGAAGACGGGAGGGATGATGTTGGCGGAGGGCTGAGCAAGCTCCTTGGAAGAGTTCTGCCAGGCCTGTTGCAGGTAGAGGGCATTGGCAGGCACAGCCGAGCCGGCAGTCTTGATCTGTCGCCAGAAGTCCTTGGTCTCGTACACGAAGAACTGCTTGCTGTCCGCCATGTCGCTGAGGATTTCCTGCTCGAGGCGGATTATCTGGCTGTTGTTCTCATCTTCATCCTCGTCCTGGTCCTGGACGTACGAGCTCTCAAGGTTCTCCGAGGAAGCGTAGGAAGCCAGCCGGGGACGGTCGATGCGACGCTTGATAGCACTCTTTATGGAAGGGAAGATAACGTCGGTACTGAAAAGGTAGACACCGCAGTTGATGAGATTGGAGATGTGTCCCTCGGGCTTCTCGACGTAGTGCAGAACGCGTTTCGTGTGGCTGTCGCTAACAATGCAACCAAAGTTCGTGGCCGCCTCGCCGCTAACCCGAGTTCCCAGGATGACGGCCTCGGCATACTTCTCGGTGAAGAGCTTCAGCATCTCGTTCAGAGGGAAGGAGCAGCAGACGTCGGAATTGAGGACGAACAGCCGCTCAGGCTTGCCCTTGAGGATGGCATCCCGGAAGTGGTACAGGCCACCAGCAGTACCAAGAGCCTGGTATTCCCGCAGGTACTTGATGGACAGGTTAGGAAAGTCGGTGGAGGCGTCCTTGAGGAAGTCGCGGAAGACGGACTCCTCGTAGTAGCCGATGAGGTAGACTTCGTGTATGGAGGGGACCTTGGAGATGGCGGTCAAGCAGTGGTAGATGATGGGGTGGCCGGCGACATCGAAGAGCGGCTATATGAAGAGGAAGAAAGCGGTGCAGTGTCAGCGGATAGGTGATCGCATCGCATCGAAACGAGGGGCTATCGGCCCGCAACACGGCAACAAGCTGGTGAACGGACCTTGGGAACGTCGAGGGAGAGAGGGCGGAATCGAGTACCGCGAGAGGCGCCGCCAACCTGTTGGTGAGAGTTGTTCGTCAGTATATCGCTTGTGAGTCAAGAAAGGAGCAAGGAGCAAGCCAAAAGAGAGAAAGGATGGTCGGAAAAGCGAGGACTCACCAGAATGACGGCCTTGGTTGCGCCATGGGTATCGCCATTGGCTCTTGGTCGGTGGGGGATCTGGAGGGACATGATGGGCAAGATGGAAAGGGAAAGGAGAATGGATCGGAGAATTAGTGAAGCAGCAAAAGAAAATTATGTAGACAGAGACTGGGTATCAATTCGGGGTGCGAAGGTGAACAGTTGGTGGGGGAGGTATGGAGGAGATGGAGGAGAGCTTGGGTGCTTCCAAGGTTGTCGTCAATGTTTTTGAAAGCTGGCTTGTTGTAGGTACTCTCCAGGGCTACCCTCACCGGCGCGCAGCCGTTGTCCAGGGTTGTTCCAGTGTTTGAAGCTTACCTTCTGTGCCCGTCCCTTGCTCCCTTGTCTCCTGCCTTCTCTAATCTCCACCATACCGTAACTGTCTTAGGTGCCTAAGCACCCGAGCTAGGGACTTGGAGGCGTTGGCGCTAAGCCGTACCTTACAGCCCAAGTATGACCGCCTGGGAGCTGGAGCATGGAGCATGGAGCCCCAGGTCCAGGTCCAGCTCCAGGCCCGGGGGTGCCTGGCGGGCCTGGCGGGCACCGTCATAGCGGGTTCTTCGGGGCCGTGGCCGGCAGGATCTCGAGGTCACCCTGTCGTTCGTTTAGGTCTGGTTCCCGCCCGATAGACCTCGGGATAGATACGGGATCCCATCCATGGATCTACCGCGGTCTACGGGTAGTCAACCTACCTAGTGATATAAGTACCCATCTGGGACCAGGGTATATACTGTGGTAAACCACCTGCCTCCTTCACATGTGATCAACGGATCGACAAGAATAGTTGAAACATAGCAACATTGGAAAGATGAGGGGCCATGCCAGGCAGGTTCAAGAAAGGCCATCACCTGTTTGATTGATGCTGCTGCTTTCTCTATACACTCTGCTTGCAAGACTGCCAAACTTCCACATCTGAAGAATAACAATCATAGTGGTGGCAGTGGTTGGCATCCTTCAGCCCAACAGCCTTCTACTTTCTTTGTGTGTGCATTTGCTCCCCAGAAATCAATCTGGAGCCCATGTTCACGATGTTCCAAAATTTCCGATACTGTAATCCCTCCTCAAAAGTCTCTTTCAAGTTTTAGCCAACCTAACATACCACCTGGAGGACCGGAATGCCCCAAATATTGACTGCATACTACAGTTGCGATGGCATCTAAGTCCATATCCTATCTCTTTATCAGGCAAACAGGCAGCTCTGCGTATCATTCCACATCGACCAGCTATAGCCATACTGGGGAGCTGGTCCAGCCCAGCTCCCCAGTCACCCTGCACTATGGCCAGCAGTGAATTGGTGGCAAGGCGTGAATGGTTTGAGGCTTCTGACTTGTCAATTGACTGGTGCTCCAGATGTGATATATACTGATAAGTACGTACCTGAGTACCTAGGTAGCTATGGTACTTAAGTAGGTCTGGTTGCTCAGTTGTTTTGGGGGTCCACCACGGCTTCTTCCCCAGCCACTCATATTGAAAGCTCCCCTGGCGAGGCTGCAGCCAGCCTGAACCTCAAACCCCCAAAATCAACCCTCCCTGCACCCACCTTCCTCTCACACCTGCTAATATCTGTTAGTGGACCCCTCACTGGACCCTGACTTTTCGCGGCTCTTCCCTTAGCATATCTTGACATTTCTCGTGGCCGACGTGAGGAGAGATCTGCGCCCACGGAAACTTACATTGCGAGCTTTGCGACCTTGTGCTCGAGACTCCGAGAATCCTCGTCTCCTCGTCTCCTCGTCTCCGTCTTGCTTTCTCCTGAGCGCCTCAGCTTCACATACATACTACATACTCTCATTATCTATTCCACGGTCCCCACTTCATTCGGCCCACAGGCGTGTCTTCCCTTCGACCTTGTACTTCATGCTGACCTTGACCTGGTTTGTTATAACCCAGTTTTGCCTCTTTAATTCCTTTTGTAAAGGAAGACCTTGATATCGCCAAATTTTGTCTGCTCAGATTTGGAACCAGGTAGTATTACACGTGTTGGCCTATTACCCGACCTTTCGACCTTCCGTGCACAGGTGCTCTTTAAGGCAAGTGGGTCTTTGTACACCACGCTCGGTTGTCCATCTTACCTTGAACTGACCATCCACAGACGCCTATATCTTCCCGATGCCTACCAAGATCAAGCGAGAGCCTGGCGGTGGCCTTCTTGCAGTCAACAGAAATGCCACACCCTCCCGTCAGTTGAGGAATTCCGCCGCCACTCCCCGATCCGCCATCCCAAGTCGTCCAGTACCTTCAGCCGCGTCGAGCTCGGCTGTTTCACCCGAAGACACGCGAGGTCTGCGGTCGAATGCCCGTATGTGTCTCTTGTCCCCGAACCCAAGCACATCTTGCTGACCCTCATCAGCCACGGTGACTACAGGCTTCGCTGCTCAGGAGGTCCCGGCTCATTCTGACACGGACGGGCCCGAAGTGGTCCTTATGGAGGTCCGCCCCGCGCGCGTCAAAGAGGAGGTGGGTGATGATCAGCACGGCCGTTTCCAGGTAGCCGAGGCTGGCGATATCGACAAGAACCTGAAGGATATCGGCCAACACCTCAAGTCCTTCAATGACACCCTGGGCTCCCTTCAGTCGCTGGGCATCCATCATGACACGCCACTGCCGGAGCTTATCCTCGTGGGCGACCAGTCATCAGGCAAGTCTAGCTTGATGTCCGCCATCAGTCAGATCATCCTGCCACGGAGCGATGGAGTTTGCACCCGGTGTCCTGTTCACATCCGACTTTCGAGTGACACTACCTGGCGGTGTCGGATCTCTCTTCAGCAGGACTACGCATATTGTCCGCCCAACAATGAGCCCATTACCGAGGCCGATGTGACAGAACACAACCCCTTCCCTCCTTGGGTTAAGCAGTCAAGAGAAGTGAAGGAGTTTAAGATGGTCTACAATAAGACGGACCCGATTGATGAGATTGTACGGTGGGCTCAAATCGCCATCTTGAATCACAACCGCAGCTTCACTCAGTACGTACCCAAGGACTGGGACCTGCGAAGCCCGCAAGAGAAGGAGCCTGAGTACGAGGCCCGTCGACTGGCTGATGCGGAGCGAGGCACCGAGGCCAAGTTTTCCCCCAACACTGTGGCCATCGAAGTCAAGGGGCCTGGGCTGCCCGACCTGTCCTTTTACGATATGCCTGGCGTGTTCCGCAACGCAAAGCACGAGGAAGACCAATTTCTCGTCAAGGTTGTCGAGAATCTTGTCAGGAACTATATTTCACATGAGAAAGCCATCATCATGTGGGCCGTTCCCATGAATCACGATCCAGAGACGTCGTCGACCTACGCACTTGTACGGAACCTCCGAGCCCAGAACCGAACTATTGGTGTCATGACCAAGGCGGACCTGCTCCCTCGCGGTGGCCACACTCAGTGGCTGGAAATGCTGTAAGTTGAAGATTTGAACTAGAACTACTCAATCGTGTTTGCTAACTGCGTAATCAAGGGCTGGGAACCAACATCAAGTCGGACGCGGCTACTTCATCACTTCACGTGCACCTCCCACCGTTCATAACGGCGACGACGGTGAGTTCCAGCGCCGTGACCGGCAAAGTCTGCGGGATGAACATGCTGCTGAGGAAGCATTTTTCAACCGCGCAACCGGGAGTTGGCCAGAGGAGTTCCATCCATTCGAGAACAAGTGTGGTATAGACCACCTCGTCAGGTTCCTGGCGCAAACCCTCGCACACGAATTTGCCAAGAACCTCCCCGACCTGGCGAAAAAGCTCAACGAGAAGCTCGACCGGGCCAGGCAGCAGCTTGCTCGTCTCCCGGAGATGCCCCAGAACCCCGAGTACGAGGTGCGAAAGAGCCTGCTGAAATTCACGAGCGAGTTCCAGTCACGCCTGAAGGGCAAGGCCTTCCTTTCCTCGTGGGCCAAGATTGCCGACACCTTCAAGATCAAGGTGATCGATCTGAAGCCCCGCTATCGCGTGATACCCGAGGGATTCAACATGGAGAGGGGTGTCATTGGCTCGGGCGCCAGTGATAGAGACTCGGTGTTCAGTGGTAACAACTCTCCCAGCCTCTCGACCAAGCGCGCCCGCAACTTCTTCGACTTGACCAATGACGGATCAGCATCCACTCCCTCGGCGCAGCGTCGCAGGGGCGAGAACGGCAGTGTGATCAAGCTCGAGGAGGCCAACGGCCCCCTGTTCAATTCGCCGTCTGGTCCCCCAGCTCATCCTAGCGGCAGGGTACCTAGCAAGTCCCTGGGTCAGATACGCAATCTGATCCGCTCTGAACGAGAGGCAGGGAAACCGGGCGAGGTTCCATACGATGTAATCGAGAAGCTTTGTGTGGAGGCTGTCGCTACGTGGGAGGGCCCCCTGAAAACTTTCCTGGACCACACAATGACCCAATTGAGAAGGGAGGTCGACGATTCGCTGAATGAGTCGTTCAAGTAAGTCATAATGAGAAGCTCAACTCAACTCCTTGGGCTCTTGAGCTATGTTTCACAGCTCAGCTCGTCGTACCAAGATGCCGCCTCGCTCAGTGCTGACCATAACACAGGGAACTCAAGAAGCGACAGGTGTTCCGAGACGCGAAGAAGTTCACTCAGGAATGGCTACTGACGCACAAGAAACGCATCCTGGAGCATCTCTATCGCAACTACAAGATGGAAACCACCAAAGTGTACACAACTGACGACGAGTCCTTCAAGCGGCATCGTATGTCTTATCCACCTACACCCAGCCCATCTGATGATACTAATCGTTCGATATGTAGGTGACCACGAGGCTCAGATGCTCCGTCGCACGCGTCACTTCTACCGGTGGAAGGCCTACAACAACGACACATCAGCCGAGAGACTCGAAGACTGGGATAAGATGACATCCGAGGCCCGGCGAAAGGAAGAAGACAAGATACAAAAGGAACAGACCCGCCTGGGCGACGATGAGTACTCGACCGAGCTAGACGTGGCCGCGCGCGTCCGGGGTTACTACCTGACCGCGGCGATGCGCTTCACCGACGTCACGGCCATGCACATCACCAGCGGGCTTTTCCCCGACCTCATCGGCGACATCGAGATGTATCTCGACAAGGCGATGGGGCTGGCCGGCGGGACTGCTTACGACTCTGATGTGTTTGTCCGGCTGATGGAGGAGGAGCAGACCACGGCGGAGAAGAGGATCGACCTCAAGGCGAAGGTGGCGAGGTTCGACCGCGCTGTCAAGGAGATTGAGGATCTCAACAGGACCGTCATGCGGGCATCCGCCAATGCTCCCACCCAGCAGCAACAGCAGATTCAGCAGGAGGACCTTGCGATGGAGGATGTGGAGGGTGATTTCGATGCCATGTACGAGGGCGTTTGAGATGGAGAACTGGTCTCGTTCTGGAAAGGAAAACCTTGTGTCACTTGAAGCTATCCATGGCGGAATTGTCTGGGACATTCGCTGATGGGAGACTTTTCAGTGGGAATGACCTATTGAGATACGGTCATCCCAGTGGGTTGGGAAGTCTTTTTTGTGTTTTAGAGCCGAGATGGTGTTATTTTGAGCAATGTGCCGTGGTTGGATGCCGCATGTTCTGTTGTTTGACCAAGCAATGGATGGTGAGGCTGTCCCTGATTTGGATGATCGTATGGATACGATGTTTATTGATCGCTGTTATCGGCATCTTGTATGCCATCATGTTGGGGAAAAAATATGGCGGTCTTCGTCAATACGGAGAAGCTGCCGGGGGTTGTCGTCTTTAGAGGTAGTAGTAGGACGGAAGGAGATAATGATTATCTCTTGGCTGGCGACAAATCGGAATGCCGAACAGACAGAAGTACGGATGCATCCCCTACTGGGTTATTGGGCATAAGCCTAGAGCTCTGGCGCATATCAACATGTGAAGATCAACAAATAAACTCCATATCGACGTAATGCGCATTTTAGCCAGGGTTCGGTTCTACTATACACACCACCAGACAAACCACCCACCTGGGCACACCTCACATCAGTCTGTGAGCAGAGTTGCGTCACAAGGCCCTCTCTTATTCGGCAGCTTCGGCCCAGACGTAGGACTTGATTATATGAAGAATGGCTGTATTGCTGTTTGCAACTGCAGAAATGTTTCCAAACTATTGCATCCATATGACCCTGACATTCAGAACTATATCATAGCCGCCCAGCTTACCATCACACAACATACACCTGCTGTCATTCCGACGAACCCTTGAATGACATGTCTTCAATCACGGACCAGGCCACCAAAAACCTAGAGCAGGGTGCGACCACTACCCAGTCGCAAACAGGGTTCTCCAGCGGTGCTCGTGAAACTGGAAGCAAACCAACAGAGGTAAGATGTGGAAAGTGCACCTTCATTGAGTTGTCAATACGGCAGGAATCGTCGAGGCAGATGGGAAACCAGAGACTGACGAGCTATGAAACTCAGGAACACATCAATATCACGAACGAAGCAGACAGCACACCTTTGGCCAGGATTACCGAAACTCCAGGTAGCAACTTGAGCAAGGATAGCAAGGTTCGTGGTAACGAGCAAGCCTGCCTGTCAGGGACGTCTGGCCTGAGATCTTACTGACTGACCTATCTGTCCTCCTACCTGTAGCCTCAGATCCCAAGAGCTTGAGAAGCGACAGAGTAGGGCAAGAGACGGCGCTCTCTTGAAAGAGTTCAACGGGGACGCGGGTCCAGACAGCCACCGCGGGAGACAACCGATGGTGCGGACGCCATGGTGCGGGCGCTATGATCCGGTATGCGAACATCTAAACCTTCGGAACGGAGTGGTCCATCCGAGTTATCATGAAGAGCAAGCCGGAGAGAAAGCTAGGGCAGCAAGAACTGGTGAAAGGAGGACCACGAGGATCAGGTAATGACCGTCTTCAAGCCCAAGGGAGACTGGAGGCATGAAGTATACCCGGGAGACATGGTCGACGGTAGAGATAGGTTGATAACGACGCACCATGTTATTTACTGGCTATAATCCTTCATGCGCCTCTTGACCTCGAAACAGACAGGAATGGATATCGCTATTGCTAGCAGCACACCATGAGCCAAAATGCTATTGCTTTCAATTGGACGACATCTAGAGATGAGAATTCCAGTCAACAATTGGGAAATAGGGAAGAGCAGTCCAGACTCAGCTTCGCGGCGGATCGCAGCGGGCCTAACTCGATACCGCAACAGATCGACCAGTTGGCTGCTAATGATTCTGTGACGTAAACACCTACCCTACCCTGCTTGGTACTTAGCACTTATATATCACCCTGTACGACCAACTTCGCCAAGGTCACGAGACGACGAAGACGTGATGCTGCGAACACTGCTAAAAGCAATCCGAAGAAGGTGACTAACTGCGTTGGCGTCGATAACTGAAGCCATAGCAGCACCGTTGGAGAGAGTCTCCATGTCATCTCTTGCCAGGTTCTGGACGGTATGCGAATGCGCCCAGTGCACTTTTCCCATCGCGCGTCTGGACGAACTCGCTGACCATATTCCACATCTGTAGCGGTCCTACGCGCCAGACTATGTCGGCTTCGTGATCCTCAGTGTCGCCTACATTCTCGTGTGTCATACTCCACCTCTCCCACAGCAGCAGCGCTGTGTTTAGAATCAAGACTAGCAGCAAGCCTGACAAACAACTACCCCCCTCCCCCCTCCCAGATCGTCCTCCTGGTCGAGCCCTTCCACCGGCTCTTCTTCATCAACGACCTGACCATCTCCTACCCCTACGCCGAAGTCGAACGGGTCTCCGTGACCTTCAACGTCATCTACGCCGCCGCCTTCCCCCTCCTCATCATCCTCCTCGCCAACACCCTCACGCGCGCCCGCCAGCACAAGCACCACGTCGCCGTCCTGGGCCTCGCCATCGCCCTGATCCTGACCTCCTTCCTGACCGACACCGTCAAGAACACCGTGGGCAGGGCGCGCCCGGACCTGATCGCGCGGTGCAGGCCTGCCGCCGGGACGCCGGCGAACACCCTGGTCAGCATCGACGTGTGCACCGAGACGAGGCACCACGTGCTGCACGACGGCTGGCGGAGCTTCCCGAGCGGGCACAGCAGCTTCGCCTTCGCGGGGCTGGGGTACCTGAGCTTGTTCCTCGCGGGGCAGGTGCGGCTGTTTGTCGTGGGAGGAGGCGGGAGGAGGAGGGACGTCGCTGGGGACAGCAACGGCATCGGCAACGATGTCACTAACAACCAGGGTGCCAACGGCAGGGTGGGGATCCTCGGAGACGACGACGTCGAGGGCGACGACGCGGTGCAGGGTGTCTTCATGCGAGGGGATCTAGCTCGTGCTCTTCTGTGTCTCGCTCCCCTCCTGGTGGCGGCCATGATATCCATCAGCAGGTGCCAGGATTACAGGCACGACGTATATGATGTCTGTACGGGGGCCCTGCTGGGTTGGGTCGTTGCTTACTGGAGCTATAGGAGGTACTGGCCCAAGCTGAGCAGCTGGCGCTCCTACGAGCCGTACCCTGGGCCTGGGAATGACCTCGGTGGGCCCTTATACGGCAGGTTGAGAGACGACGAGGAGGGTCGCGCTAGGGTGAGCAGCGTCGAGCTGGATCCGCTCGCTGCCTAGGCCAACCTGCTGACATTGGATTTCCTACAGCCGAGTTGATCCCAGCTATAACGAGGTCGCGCATTGCTTGGCCAGTGTAGTTTGGCACGGGGCAAATCGATTTCATGTATACACAGGAACGTTGATGGTATAAGCCTTGACAATGGGGGTCCTGTCGCGCATGCTGGTGGATGGAGCATTTTCTTGGTCCAACAAACATCATCATCTGGCCTTTGCTCGTCTACGTGGTCTCATCAATGTCTATTGTTACATTGGCGTTTTGCGAAGCCGTCTCCCAGATTATCTATGGTCATGTCATGGTGCAATCGTAACCTCCCTTCACCTGTCCTCCGTGTTCTCCTCCTTTGCCAGGTCATTTTTCTTGAGCAATGCCGTGATCTCATCCGCCGTCCACAGCCTATGATAGATCTTCCCGTCCTCAGTCTGTCCCACCGTCGCAAACTCAATCTTCTCGCTGCTCAACTTGGTCGAGTCCATCGTCTTACTGAGCACCTTGACCGCCGTGTCGCATGCCTCCTCCAGGGTGCAGTCCTCCTTGTAGTCCTGCTTCAGCAGACTCGATGCGGACGCATTGTTCGCTCCCGCGCTCGTCGCCTTCCACCCTCCGTAGTTGCCCGAGGGGTTTGACAGGTACAGCTGGAACTGTCGCTGGGGGTCCCAGCCGGCGTAGATGAAGGAGACGCCGAAAGGTCGGAGACCACCGTGTTGTGTGTAACCCTGCTTCAGATCGCAGAGTCGGCGGACGAGTTGCTCACAGGGGATGTCCTCGTTGTATGTCAGCAGGTAGCGCTGCGCAGCTTGTCGGGCATAGTTGATGAGGATATTGGCGTCGGCGGTCATTCCTGCGACAGCGCAGATCATGTTGCTGGAGGAGACACAGTTACGTCAGTGATGATGGACAGGTGGGTGAGTAGTAAGGACGGGCGGGTCACGCACTCGTTCAGGATGTAGAGCTTCTCGGCCGAAGTGTCTTGTTCCAGCAGCTTCGACGTCACCTTCCTCTCGGCGGCCAGGACGATGCCATCCTTCGCCAGTAGGCCGATGGCGGTGCCGGCGTGGGAGATGGCTTCGAGGGCGTACTCGACCTGGTAGAGACGACCTTCGGGGGAGAAGATGGTTGTCTAAAGGAGAGGTCAATGTCAGCTGTCGGCCCAAACGACTTCCCTGGAAAAGGAGCCGTGGCTATAGCTGCGGTTCCAGCGAGTCCCAGCCAGCTCCTCTGTAGTGGGACTTACTCGGGAATCGTATCTTCGAGACATGATTGCAGGTCAACCGATTGACACGCACGAACACACAAATGGAATTCCTGTAAAAGGGCAGACAGGCTATAAGCTTGATTTGGGAGGATTAGGTGTGAGAGGTCTCGGTGGTGGCCAGTTGTGTAAATGATGATGATTGTTTTGTTTGATATGACCTGGTCTGGCCTGGCAGGTACGCAGGTCGTTGGAGCGTTGCGTTTGGAAGGCTGACTACTGACGGCAGGCAACTGGGAGCTTGACGCAGCAGCGGGAACGGCAGGGAGCTCCAGGCAATTGCAGCAGACGCGTCAAGGGGACCTTGGGACAGGCAGGGAAGGCTTCAAGCCACACGAGGCTGGGCGCGGGGAGCTCTGACCGCTTAGATAAGACTGTTGTGGCGCAAGCTCAATTCTGACCAATCAACAGGCTCTCCCACCCTGCACTAACAATTTCGCATCGGTGCCTGCCCCCGCCGACCGCACCAGCCGCATTGAACCCTCCATTGTTCCTCCGTCTCTTCGACGTTTGGTTTCAATGTTGCTCCACCTCCACTTTTTGTGACATCCCCTCCAAGTCTTGCCCTTACCAGCTTCTACCGGACTACCAAGCTTTCTTCCAGCAACAGCACGACAGCGTCGAGGATCACCTCCAGCAACCGTGTCGCATCATCTTTGCGACCATATTGCGACATTGCAGACCCCTAGTTTCCGAGGTGATCATCACCACGCGAGCTCTAACTTCTCTGCCGGATTTGTCGCGGGGGCCTGAAGTCGAACAATCCTAGCTTGCGACGCGTTTCGCAGGCGCGAACGAGGGCGGACTGCTTGGCATATCAACACACGTCGCACCACGGAGATGGGCGCATGATTGTAGCAACTATTCTTTCGTAAAATATCCTGGCAATGACTGTATGATCTCGCGATTGTCGACAGAGACAGTACCCCAGTGATCCATTTCCCATCTACCACAGAAAAAAGAAGAGACAAAAAACGGGCCTATTTACTGCCCTCCCACTAGCGAACGAGGCCAGCGACGAGACGATATACTCTATTCCATATCCCAGTATTTCGCTTCTGAGAAGGCTTTCGTACACACCATGTCTGGTAAGCTACCCCGCCGTCACGACAATCGTCGCCACCACATCCGGTCCCCCGCGAGGCCCATCTGTTTTCCCTTGTTACCCTCTGCATCTTCGCTATCCAACTCCTCTCCTTCTGGATATACCGTTCTGACCAAGATTATGGCATCAGGTGAACCAGAGCCCCGTAGGTCGGTGCGAAGCACCAAGGGCCAGCACAAGGCTCTTGAGGCCCTCGACCAACCTATCGAACCGAGGCGCCGCGGCAGCAAGAAGTCTACAAAGAAGCAGGCAGACCCCGAGCCCGAAGAGGAAGAATTTATCCGTTGTGTTTGCGGTGCAACAAGCCAAGAAGGCTATGCCGAGGACGAGCCCTGGATCGGCTGTGAGAATTGCGGCGCTTGGCAACACAATGTCTGCGTTGGGATGAGCATCTTTGGAGAGGACCTAGAAGACGTCACATATTACTGCGAGAAGTGCAAGCCGGAAGACCACAAGAAGCTTCTCGAGGAAATGGGACGCGGCGAGAGGCCCTGGGAGGAAAGGCGACGCAAATACGAGGAGGACAAGGCAGAGGAGGACGATAAGAAGAAAAGGAAGGGTGTCAAGAGAGGCAAGAAGCGCCATAGCGAAGCTCCACAGGAAGAGCCAAGATCGTCCCAGAAATCGGCCAAGTCGTCCGCTTCTCCAGCGCCCGAGAAGAAAATTGGAGGCGGAAAGCATGCGGCTGGCAAGCGCAAGGACCGACATGATTCTGCAGACACGGCCTCAAGGGTGAGACATGGCTCCCAGTACCCGTACGAGAGTTGTTTACAGCTTGCTAACATCGAGACACAGGAGCCGTCAAAGCTGCGCAAGGTCTCCGAGAGCCAATCTGTCCCTGCACCTGATGACTACGAACCTCCGAGTGACCTACCAAACTCCATATCTGAGTTGCCTAGCGGTCGCCAAGGATCTGCGAAGCTTCTCCAGAAGGCTCTTGTACATGCAATCAATGTCTACGAGAAGGAGGGCAGCTACAATCCTGCGGATGGCACCTCGAACGAGTCACGGGCAGAGCGTCTTGCTATTGCCATCGAGAGGGCGGTCCATGACACGCACCCTAATGTCCAGGAGTACGCAAAGCAGTGCCGCGCACTGTCAGCTAACCTGAAGGGCAACTCGGAGCTAATTGTTCGGCTACTGAACCACACGCTGACTCCGCCTATGTTGGCAGTTATGACCTCTGATGAAATGGCGTCGGAGAAGCAGCAACAGGAGACGGCCGCAGCAAGGGAGCGCAGTATGAGACAGTCAATCATCTCGACAGAGGACGGCCAGAACGGACCGCGTTACAGGCGGACACACAGGGGTGACGAGCTTATCGAGGGCGACAACGCCGCAGCACCTAACGAGACATCATCTTTTCCCCAGAGGCAGCTCAGCCGTGATGCGCCAGCTCAGTCTTCCAAGACTAGTGGACCGGCTCGGACGGCTAGCCAGGGCCCGGTTTCCCACAGCCGCAAGCCTTCAGGGGAACCTATCAGAATCGACACTCAACAATCCCCAAGCACTGACTTTGACATCAACAAGGTCTTTTCTAGTGTCAAATCCCCTAATGCCTCGCAGAGGCGCAGGCCTTCCGCTCCTGCTCCCGCCCCTTCACAAGGGCCGGGTGTCGACCCTGAGGTCGATAGGCTGCTTGAAGATGATGGCAACGAGTCACCGCCGTATTCGCCAACCGAGGAGGTGGACCCGGAGGTCGTGTGGCGAGGAAGCATCACGATGACAAGCATTGCGGATTGCCAAGCGACAGCAAAACATATCGGCGGAGCTAACCTTGCCAAGACTCTTGGTCTATCCTGGACAACCCTGGTACCGAGACAGCTCACCATCTCGGGTCGTCTTGCAGTATCGACGGCGAACGAGTATCTCTGCGGCATGCGCTGGAGTCCCATGGTTGACATCGTCGTCGCCAGTCTAAGGCCGGCCTCTGAGAGCGGCAAGACAGATTTTGATAGGATCTTTAATTACTTCGTTTCCAAGGAGAAGTATGCTGTGGTCGGCGACAAGGGTCTTGGCAACGTTAAGGATACCTATCTGATACCTGTTCCCGCGGGCACTGGCAATCATCCCGAGTTCTTGCTTAACCTCGAGGATAATGCTCTTCCTCAAACAAGGACCGAAAACATGCTGCTGCTGGTTATTGTTTACCGCAATGATGCCTCCACGATGAATCGGATCCACGGAAATGACTGGAGCAGTCGATTGGTCTCGCCATCGGGTAACAACAGCGCAACGCCTACGCCTGCACCCGTGACATTCGCGCAGCGAAGCACATCCATTTCTGCGCCAACCTTCTCCCCCACAACACCTCACCTTGGCTCTGGCGGTTTTCCGACACCCCAGCCTGATTCGAACGCGCAGGGACAGCCAGGCGCTTATGGCCAACACCATCCTCAGCAGCACCAGGGCCAGGCAGGTGCCGTCCCGATGATGCCCCAGCCCGCGCCAGCCCGGCCGCTGTCTCAACATGAATTGCAGCAGCAGGGCGAGGCTCGGGCTAGGGACATCCTTGGTCCTTACTTCAACAGCCCCACGGCAGCCTTCCTGATGCCGCAGGCTGCCGCGATGCAACCGAACGAGTGGCACATTGTTCGGGGCATCTTTGATCGGGAGCCCCAGGCACGAGAAAATCTGCAGGTCCTCAGCGAGCTGATCGCGAAGGCTGGCCAGGCCAAACAAGCCCAGTCGCAGCAGTATCCTCCACAACAGCCCCAACCACAACATCCACACGCAGCCCATCCTGGTCCTATCGCTCCTCCAGGCGCATCGCCAAAACCACCACACGCACCAAACACGTTCCAGCAGCCCCCTTACCAACAGGGCACGGGCCAGCAGCACCTACACCAACACTCGCCGCCGCCTGCTCATGCCAGGCAAACACCTATATCCTTGCCTTCTATCCCCGGGATGCCAGCCTCGGTGCACCAGTCCTACCAGGCGGCCCAGGCCCAGGCTCATCAAGCTCGCAACGTCCATACTCCAGCGGCACCCCCGGCATAGAGGTCGCGCGATACAATGGACTCGTCATTTTCACACAGAGACCGCCACGCCTGCCAATGTTTATCACGTTCTAAAGGGCGAGCTTGAAATCTAATTCGAGACCGCTGTCGGAAGAATGGACACGACTCCTGCACGTTACAAGCTGGGGAAAACATCTCCACGACTATACAACACACGTTGGAAAGTACATGAGCATCATGAA
This sequence comes from Cytospora leucostoma, assembly GCA_003795295.1. Lineage (NCBI taxonomy): Eukaryota > Fungi > Ascomycota > Sordariomycetes > Diaporthales > Cytosporaceae > Cytospora > Cytospora leucostoma. Next base: position 137,487 of record LKEB01000071.1, read on the forward strand.
AAGACTCGTGCTCAGACCAGTAATGTTGCGGAAGCTTCGCGGGAGAGCATGAACAGCAGGCATGACGCTAGAGTGAGCCAAAAGGGCAAGGGCATGACTTGCAGCGTGGTCAAATGGGTACGCATTCGAATCTCATGATGAAGAGCAGAAAGCGAAGCCCGGGAAGGGTTGGGAAGTATAGATATCCAGGCTTTGCCAGTATTCGTGCCGTCATACTTGAGTCTGGCTTCGATGAGCTGGACAGACAAAGGTCAGCCAGTTGGTCGTCTACTGTGTCATGACAATCGTCGGCTGAGGGTATACGGTCGGCAGAGGGTCATTCGGCAGAGCGGACAAGGAGTTCCAATATTTTCTTCGTGATACCAGTGTCGGAGTTTTTACACGGTTTTGGTTTCTAAGTCCAAGGGACGGTCTGGGGGCTTTCAATGTCGTTCTTTTCCTCGCGGACAGGACTACAAGCACTTATCGGTGGTTCATAGTGTTCTTAGTATGGAGGGCTTAGCTTCGTCTGATTTGAAAGGGTTAATTATCGTTCACTTCCATTTATCACACGGAAGGCTCTCCACTTCATATGTTACGAATCTATTGTGCGTATAATCGACTCACCAGTGTTGCGGTATTGTGAAAGCGTCTATTTCTCGCGGCTTCGACAATCCAGAGCGTTGAGATCACATCAAGACCCAAACGAAGTACCCCAGGAACAGTGCTTGTGGATGGTCCGACTGGTATTGGTTCATCGTACGCGACATGTGTGAGAGGGGCCGGGGGAGGGGCACAGGTTAGTAAAGACTAGGATGGTAGAGGGTAGTACGTAGGAAGTTCATGGGTGTCCCACCTCTCTGGAAGGTGCTCTCTGCAGTGGTCAAGTTCAGGTCTTCGTTGCGACAAAAAGATTTTTGCAGACAAGATAATCTGCCGAATATCAAAGGGTATATACCACCTCTAACGGTGAAGCGCCAGCAGCTCAACTTAGCCATCTTGGGATGTACTTGGTCGTATCCTCACGACCTGACCAAGTCACCTTATCCTCCATCGCGCCAGCTTCCGACTTCTACGCTCAAGCAAAACCAGCAGCTTCATCCCACATCTCCTCATCACCTCGGTCATACACCACCTCCCCTCCCACCTTCTTCCCCCCCGTACCTTCGACCCCACCACACACAGGCACCTCAATACTGCCCAGCCCCTCCAGGACCCTCTTGGCCTTATCCGTCACGGCATTGACAGCCGCCGTCTCTGCCCGTATCTGGTCCAAGCGGGCCTGCATGGTCTGGATGAGGCTCTCCCTCGCCTGGTGGGGGCGGTACTCGTTGATGCCGTGGTGCATGTTGATCAGGATGTTCTGGATGTCGGCCGCCTTCTCGAGTATGGCGTCGGGGTTCAGGCTAGCGGCGCCGACGAGCTCGAGGAAGTTCAGCAGGACGGACTTGGCGAGGCGCTTGAGGTTGAGGGCGCGGTCGCGGTTGGCGTCTGACGGGGAGGGGTTGGCTTGGGCTGTGCTGGGGACGAGGCGGGGGACGCCCATCGCCTCGAGGGTGGGGAGTTCATCAGTTAGCTGATCCATGGTAGGCGAGTTAGCACGGTTGTCTTTGTGATTGGAAAGTCATTCAACCTGGAAAAGGTGCGCGCGGTCGGCACTCACTGTGAAGAGATCACCATAGAGTCTCCATGCCCCATCAGCAGGCACAGGCGGCGGCTGGAGATGTCTGAGGTCGTCGGGGAGGTCTGCTATGAGGGCGACGGCCTTCGACGAGGCCGCCTCTGGGTGTTCTTCCTGCCATGTCTTCTTCAGCTCTTCGAAGCGTGAGACCTTGTCTGGGGTGAAGTCGCGCCAGAGGAAGTCGGGCGGGTTCGGGAAGGTTGACGATATGGTCGGAGCCTGGTGCAGTGCCTGATCTGCCATGTCTCCGCGTTCTCTCTCTTTCTCTTTCTCTCTCTCTCTCTCTCTCTCTCTCTCTCGTTGCTTATGTCGTCGTTTGGCCGTCGGCTGCGCAATTGCTCGTTGTTGAGGTCGACAAGAGGATGGGCACGGGTAGGAACTATTAGGGAAGCGGAGGAAGTTGTTCAGCGTTCCCAGGAGGGACGCAGTGGTCGTTCAAGCTATCGCTCCATGCGCCCCGCCGATCGGACTGTGCGCCGGTATTAAAGAGAGGAATGGCTTGATCGAAGTCCAGGTCCAACCAGGCGCGATAGTCAAAAGTCAGGGCGTAACACCGAGACGTTGAAAGTGTAATCGAAGGTCGGACGTTCACGGTGCCTGCCGGATCGACAGCTAAGCAACGACGGCGGTTCATTGACTGTGGCTGTGTGGCTCAAGCTCTCCCGCTTCTGTGGCTGGTGCCTGTCATCAGCTGTACCTAAACTACTACCTGCTGTAGGTAGTACTTATATCACCCCCCGGACTTAATACAGCACTTATTGCATATGCGCAAGGGAGACCCCGTGGAGAAGAAAAGATCCGGCGACTTGACAGTACATAATAGATCGAGATACCGTATACTACGACAACCCTCGATTACTCATTGGGACCACCGAGCGCAGAGGATCTGCATGGTCAACACCCGACCAGTCTCCGTTTCTAGGTACTGCCTACACTACGTCGCGTCGCTCGCCAATAGCAACCCACACTTACTTCGCGATAACCCATGCCACACTGCAAGACATCTGTCGCCCTGATAACAATCTCCCCTTCGACTCTCCACACCAAACATCGAACCGACCATGGCCGACGCCCGCTCCCTACTGCGTCAACAACGCGCAGCCCGGAGGATAGACCATCCCCATGCCACATACTCCGAGTCAGGCAAGCTGACCTGCAACGTCTGCCACGAGCCCATCAAGAGCGAGGCGCTATGGGAAGGCCATACCCGGGGCCCTGGACACCGACAAAAGGCAGCTCTCGTACACCAGAAGTCCAGACAACCGCAGCAGCAGCAGCAACCGCATCGTAACAGCGCCGATGGCAGCAGCGCGACCGCAACCAAGTCCAAGCACAAGGACACTCTCAGCGACGAGGCTCTCCTGGCACAGATCATCAGCGGGGGAGGAGGAGGAGGAGGAGGGCAGAAACGGAAACACAAGGACCCAGGTTCAGATGTAGAGATGGACGACAACACCGAGACGGAAGAGGAAGCCTTGAGGAAGAAGAGGAGCAGGACAGACAACACGGCCGCAACAACGGGGGGAGATGACAGGAAGGGAGGTTCGCCAGCCCAAGACGCGGATACGGGCAAGGACAAGGACACGACGCCTACATTCACGCCCCCGGGTATGGTACGCGCAGCATCAGGGACACCGTCACACGGCTTCGAGCTACAGATCCCCTCGAGGCCAGCGACGCCGAGCGCCAGTGGTGTGTCTGCGGGTTCGACGCCCAGGGCGATGTCGATAGGGCGGAGTCCGTTGATTCCACAGGAGGCGGCACCGTCTGGAGGAATAGCCACCACGAAACAAGGTCAGAAGGCGGCATTCACTACGACGACGACGATATCTACCAACCCGACGGCTGCGACCACGATCGCAGCAGCAGGCACAGTCGGCGGCGACGACGACGACGACTGGGCCGCATTCGAGGCGGAGGTAGTCAACGCCACTACCACCAATCCCCCGACAACATCCAAGACCACGAACCCAGGAGTCGCGGCAGCATACGACTCCGACGTGGTGATATCCGCAGCGCCCCTGACAGCAGAACAGCTGGCGGCCAAGACGGCCGAGGAGGAGCTGGAGAGGCGGCGGGCCGTGGCCGATGTCGAGATAGCGGACGAGAAGGAGGAGGCCACGCGGGCGCTGGAGGACGAGTTCGAGGAGATGGAGGAGCTGGAGGCGCGGGTGAGGAGGTTGAAGGAGAAGAGGGAGGCCCTACGGAAGGGGACGACGACCAACAACAACATACCAGCTGCAGCTACTACGGCTGGAGTGGCGCAGACGCAAAACTTGAATGGCGCAGCTGGTGCTGGTGGTAATGAGGGAGAAGAGGCTAAGCAAGGCGAAGACGACGACGACGACGACGACGAGGATGACGATGAAGACGATGATGATGATTGGGCGGGTTTCAGGTTTCGGGGATGATTATGGCGTCGGGTCATGAGGCATGGATGGTATCGCCATCTCGTCTCATCACAATTACAGACCAACACGGGCAGGGACGGTAGTCTGATCTTGCGATTTTACAGTTGGCTTCTGGGAAGGGCATCGCCCAGAGCACTGATCTTCTCCGCGTCTCTCATGGAAACCGCAGAGGCGAGCAGCCGAGGCGCCCTAATGAGCAAGTCCCGCACGCCCATCTCGAAAGCCTACCACGGACACCCTCATCCCTCGCAAGAGTGATACTTTCAAGGGCAGGCCTCGGCATCCATGCCGAGTATTAGCTTGGCTGGGAGCTTGGGAGCTGGGGAGCTGGGGCAGCTGGGGCAGCTCCGCCATGGGTCCCTTTTTGCCCACGGAGAGTGCATCCACAGTAAGTCTGAAACACATCAAAGATGCGTTGGCATAGCCAGTGCCTGTTCATATCCACCACAATAGCAAACTCTAAATAAGCGCTACAAGGAACCATACCCAATGAAAAAAAGATCAAATCCTGTATGTAGACCTACTGCCGACCAGATTCCCCCACCTAGATGCATGTATCTCGTCAAAATATGCCGTAGCAAGTACATGATATCCATAACAAACGCCCCTTACCCATGCAACGCCCCAGATATCCTCTTGCTAAAATCTGAAACCAGAACACCAAGGACGAGGAAGAAGAACCCCACAAAGTCGTTGATGCATATTACCACAAAGCGTTTGTTTCATCGTGCCCACGTATGCAGCAGTAGGTCTTGTGGACCCCACAGCTCCTGCCCATCACTGGACACCTCACCTCACCTCGAGCAGATGCTAGGTATCAGCCCAGCTCGCCTGCCTATCCCCCCGTCCGACACCCTCCCAGAACCGTCTCAGCCTCCACACCCTGCCTACGCCCCTGCTCTCCTCCCACCTCCTCCTCCCCTCGACCCTCTCCCTCCACCTTCGCTCAAACACGCTCCCGACCCAGCGCCTCAGCCCGTCCCTCACCTGCTCCCTCTCGACAGCCCTCTTCTTCGCCACCAGCGCCGGCGCGACCTTCTCGTGGCCGGGGACGCACTCCGGCGGCAGCACGGAGCGCTGCACCAGAGCCTCGGGGGGAGGCCTAGAGGCGAGGCGGCGGGAGAGGCGGATGGCGGTCAGGCTGCGGGCTAGCTGGCGGGAGACGACGGTCGTGTGGGTCAGGAAGATGGAGCGGTGGATCAGTTCGAGCAGGGAGGGCCGCGACGGGGACGTGAGGAGCGGTGGGAGCATGGTTCGGACGTGTCGGAGGCGGAGACGGTGGAGGATAGGCGCGAGGGCTAGGGAGCGGAATTGGTGGGATATCTGTTGACGGTCTGGTCAGTACTGCTGCTGCGAGGCGAAACACAGGCCCATATTACACAACACAGCTGCACACGGGACTGTAAGGCAGGAAGGGGTGTTTTCCTTGGGCTGAGGGGAGGAAAAAGCATAAAAATAAAGGTCGTTGAGAAACACGTTGTCAACAAGGATGCCGTAAGCCCTGTGTAAGCAGGGATGTTGAAGCATTCACGAACGACACAGCCGGAGCGAGGCAGGTTCACTTACCCTTGAGGTGACTAACAAATCCGGTACATCCAGAAACCCCAAGATGTGAAGCAATACCTCATTGGGCAGGTCAGCCAGCCTCACTATAGCGTCACTCTCTACAAAACCGGGCCCCGGGTCCTCGGAAGCCCGTCCAGAGACAGGTGCTCTGCAATAATGGTGGGCACCGGATGTGGGCCATTGTCGGCCACCCTCCTGTCGGTCCTGGTCGGCTGCATATGGTCCCTCAGAGCTCATCTCCAACCTCGATTCCCCACGTGCATCATCGCGTGTTGTTGGTGGACCTGGTTGGGCATCGGCGGCCGGACCAGGGGTCGAGGCTATTGTAGCTGGGTGTGGCTCGACGATCCAACTTTCCGTACACGTACGTTGGCGAGGTGCACTGTCATGGCCGTCACGTTCACCGAGTGGAGGCATTTCAGACGAGGCACGATGAGGCGGAGGAGAAGAACCGGCGGATAGTGTGAGGTGGCTGGCCTGGTCAGCGAGTTGGGTGGGGTCTATATCGCCGTGTGGGAGCACTGTTTCCGCAGTGGCAGGGGTTGGCGATGGTGACGATGGTGGAGGACTTGCCGGCCTCGCCATATTGATGCTGCTTTGGGAAGTGGCCGTCTGGGTGGCCGGTGTGGAGACTGGTCAAGCGGCTTGTGATTCTATTATTCTCCGGGAAGCCGTCCTTGCTTTGCTCGTGGAGGAAGACGTATGGGAAGAGACTCCGCAGGCTGATATACGATGGTAGACGCACACCAGGGTCAGGACTCAGGAGACTGCCGTATACACCCAGGTGCGGCAATCAGGGTTCCAGGTGCGCATCCAGCAAGAAGTCGAGATGGAAGCGCTCCAGAAGGAAGCGCCCGAGACGAAAGCGGTAGGCCCGGGGGGATCGAGGGTCAGGGGTATCCAGGCAGGCGGCTAAAATTACCCCGTGGCCAACAGGTCAACAACAGGCGCTCCACCGGGGTGCACACGGGAAGACAACAGCAGGTCAATCAAACGGAAGAAGGACAAATGAAGATAATCGGCGGATACCTGTGTTTTCGTCAGCCAGGATCACATTGATAGGAGCTAGCCCGGTGACAGCCCGGAGGGGGCCCGGAGCGATCGACATTGCGATGCGGGTTCGTGACGCGACTTACAAGTACTTCGGATGAGCAGGCTGGTGGCAGAAAGAAGTTCGCTCGTAGCTATCGATGAGGACAGTCTAATCCAGGACTGGGAAATGGTGGGTGAAGTGAAGTGGGCGGCCTTCGATGGAGAGAATACAATACGGAGCGGGAAGAGATGTGAAGAATAAGCCGTCGTTTCTAGGATAGGTACTTAGTATGTAGGTAGGTATAGAATGTGTGGTTGGGAAGGCAGAAATACACCAAACCTCTATGTAATTCTCTCCATCGCGCGTGCTATTTCGCAAATCATCGTAGGTGTCGTGAACGTTGTTGGTGTTGTATGCTGGTGGTGATGGTAGCCTGGAGGGAGGGTAAGTATGGTGTGCTCTGGTGTGCTCTGGTGTCGCGGGGTTCGTTCGTGACCGTTTCACGTTTGACGTTGGTCACTGCACCTTCCAAGGCTGTCACTTTGTTACTCCGTATTTCATGTCACTTCGTACCTATGTAGCTTTCTAGGTTTGTCACACGGACATCGATCAATTGATGAACGGTTACGCGAACGGTCCAAAACTCCCCTGACTCCCAGACGGTCCACGGTATGTACTGTAGGTACTTGCGTCACCAGGACCGGGATCAGCCGATCTCGCCAATCGCTCCCTGTCGATTGGCAGGCACAGGCACGCATCTGCTAGGTACTTTGGGATATACGGTAGAAGACCTTGAGCAACGAAAGATCTTCGGGTGGGTGCAAGATAGAATACCACCAAGATGGCTATAATTGAACTGTATGCCTCGACATGCTACTCCCGTTCCCCAAATCTGAACAGCTAGCAAAGTAGAGTAGGTAGTACGGTAATACTTGGTGGACGTCAGGGACAGAAACAACCTTGGAAGGCTCGGGGCAACCGCGGGACGGCCTCGGTTCGGGATTGAAAACGGCCGGCGTGCGGCAGGCTGCGTGTGGTGTCAGGCTGAAAGCTATCCTCTGTTCGGCCTAGTGCCCAGCGGGCCGCATTAGTGATGGAGAGACGGCGGGATCACGCTGGGGTGTGTGCCATAGTCGAGATGCGGGGTAAATGCATCAACGAGGGGTTTACAAGTGCATACCTGCTTGGTGCAGGTAACAACACCACATACCGCTGAATGCATACCCGAGTATCGAGATTAGATGGATACTCTGGCTTATCTGGGTACATGACCTGTATCATCTTTCTAATATCTATCGACTGATATTCATTGATACTCTGACATTACCCATCCATCCCATCCATCCATCCATCCATCATCTTACATACCTACCTATTCACGGCCGCGGCAGGGCGCTTGCACGGCTGTTACAGCCTGTAAGGTACAGGACGATGGATCACTTTCCACATCTGCAGGACATATCACACTTGAGTGGAAACGACCACAGGCCCCACCACAATACACGAGGCACTGGGCACTGGGCGGGCCCCCACGAGGCACTATGACCCGATCATATGAGCATCGGACCGCGGCAGGCATGGCTGATACAGTGTAAACCCACCCAGACTACAGCCAGACACCATCGTAACAGTCAAGGCTGTGTGTGCCATTGTTCGGATCCCGGCGACAAGGGCCCGGCCAAGCGGCCAAGATGAAGTTCGACGCACATGTCCTGTTGCCACCTGCCACCTGCAGCCTGCGCCTGCGAGCAAGCCCGTCTTTTATTGTGTGCCGATGTGCCGATGTTGCTGTCGTGCCAACATCAACAAAATGTTGTCAAGAAACCTGTCAAAGGGACGAAAATGACCCGTCTGCGCCATCGGTACGCCTTCATGCCCAATGCTCTGACCGACGTCGTATCGGCTGTCTGCCGAATCTAGTGTAGTGTGTGTATTGTGGTGTAGTGTACACAGCACAGTACGGGAACGGGTATGGGGGGCACGGGTACATGAGTATGTACATATGGTATGTGAACTCCAACCAGCCCTGTATGACTTTTCCCCTTTTGACGGTTCGGTACATACTGGGCAGATACACAGGGGCATCCATGCTATACGCGAGAGCCTTCGCCCAGATCCTGCGCGGTCGGGTACCCTCGTACATACTAATTGGTCATGTCTACGGACATACAGACATACAGCAGACAGACATACATACATACAGATATATGGACACTGTTCGTCACCCTGCATGCACCACACGGAAATTGGAAGATCCTGTCATGCAATGGCACCTCCCTGCATAATGACAGAACCGGTGCTGACCGAGAATGGTTGCATATGCTGTGCGAGACGTCCTCCAGCAACTTGATAGCTGTGGGTGGGTGAGTTGACGATACACAGCATTTGCAGGCAATCAAACAACTCGCCGAAAACGCAGGTCGCCGAGAACGGAAATACGCAACGACTGCCTCTCTTTTAAATCCGAGAGAGAGAGAGACAGATCGTCTTCTGCATGTGAGATGTACAGTATGGGACGAAGATGATGGGGGGAAAGCAAGAGACAGAGACAGAGAGAGGAAGAGAGGAAGGGGGTGAGAGAGGGAGAGGGAGATGTCTGTGTCTCAGATTATGCAGCCCTCCCGTAGACGTTGGCACTTGGCAGTGAGATGCTCTGTCGTGCAAAGACGTTTGTGTCAGGTGTTGCATCACGGGAACACAAGCACAGCAGCAGTCTCGTATTCCTCATACTTCCTATCACCCGTGGACCTGGACCACGCCCACCAGTCAACCGTCAACCTACCAGCTCACTAACATGTGCCTCTTCATAACAACAAAGATTAAATACCACCGCGCACCGCTTACCACTTCCCAACAGTAACTACGGTCATTAGATGAATGCGGATCTGTCCCGCTAGCTGATTCACACTGTGCCGGAAACCGTTAGGTAGTGGAGGGTGGTCAACATGTGGTCGGCCCACCACCCCCAGTTCACCCAAATTCCCCAGTCCCAACCAATCACTCCCACGACAGCGGACCGAAGAGGCTGAATATGAGACAAGTCCAGCGTCCCCCCGTGAGCGAGGCGCAACACGTATGTACAATACAACAGACCCAAACCCACCCAACAATCTCGGCTGTTCTCGAAACCGCAAGGAACATAATGACAAGTCACGACCACGACCACCACCCCCCGTCTTTTTATTCCTCACCGAGAACCTGAGTACACCCCGTGCTATGCGGGACTTGTGTGTGTCGGTCAACGAAACGACGTTCCTGTCATTGCGGATAACTTGATTGACTTGACTACATTACCATACCTTACTCAGCAGCCATCACATAGTCAGACAAGGGGGGTAAAAGACGACATCGACATCAAGCGAGTCCGACGAGAATGAACATCACCCCCCAAATCCCCAGTCCCAATCCCAAAACCAGTGGAGCTGTCTGTCCTTGTCCGAGCTTTAGAGATCCCCACTCGAGGCGTCGTCTGGTGTAAGACGATTGGTCGTCAGCAGAGCATATACTTGCCCTTTTAGGCAATCAACATGCCCTCCAGCTCATGTGATTCGCGGACAATGTTGATTTCCACTGTCTTTCCCTCTGATTGGCCACTTTTCCGTCCCATCCGACTTCACCTGGGAGGGGGGGGGGGCATCCACGACGACTGCCCATGTTCCGTTGGCGTCCAAGGGGAACGGATACGTACTTGAAAATGTTCCGAGAAGCTTCCTGTATGTATGGGTGGATCCAGGGGGGCTCCAAGGCATGTGATGATGGTATCTTCTCGTTCGAACAACCCACCACCACCCTCAATAGCCCTTGGTAGTATCAAATGTCGTTTGTAGGCACGCGTTCGACGGGAAGGGCTCACGCCCTTTTCACACCATACAACTACGCACGCACGCACGCTTACACTCACACTCACACTCACACGCTCACACGCTCACACGCTCACACACGCGGAGCGGGCCGTCTTTGTGACGGCCGGGCCAAGATTGCTGGCCCGCCCACGAACGATGGATCCATTCCACCAGTTTGATTGATAGCCAGTCGGCTCCGCAGGGGAGAACGGGGCTCGGATTCCCCATCACATCACACATTCAGTGATCTCATGGTTCATCTCTGCCTTTTTTCTTCTACTTCTTTTCCTTCTGCGGGACAGACACACTAATTCTACATACCAAAAGCGGGAAGGGGGATGGGGTGAGATGGGATGACTCGGGTGCGTTGTATCCACATTCTTCTTGACCGGTGAGATCCAGATTCATGTCTATGTTATTCTTGCATCTGCGGATCGACCCAATGGGAAAGTAGAGCGGTTGGGAGTTTGGAACTTGGAAACACTGATAGTGATACATTCGAGACGCGCGCTATGGTGATGTCCTAAAGCCACTCATCCTTAAACTCCTGAAGAGCTGTGGGTGAGTTCGTGTGTGTCAGTACAGGACACGACCAGACGCTCTATTCCAAGGTTGGTTGGTATTAGTGTATGATGTTGGCTTTGAATGTTGGTGTTGAAAGTGATTGCTGTTGGTGGTTTCTCTCCAGACCAGTCTCGGTTCAGTTCAGTTCAGTTCAGTTCAGCCAGCCAGCCCAGCCCAGCCCAGCCCAGCCCGTCAGCCCGTCAGCCGAGCAAGCCTGACCCCATAGATTGATTACTTTACACAACTCTGCACACCGGAAGAGACAGAAGTACCGTCGGTCGTCGAGACATGTAACAGGAGAAAATCCCTTCGGGACCCTGCAGCAGAGACAATGACAACTCATCGCTCCTATGAACTCTAGCTGTATCGCGTCATCATGCCGCCTGCCATCAAGGCGGCCCCGTGTCTTCCGCCTGTTGACATACCTTGTCAAGGGGCCTCTCACCGGCAAGCAGGACAGGGCCTCGATTTTGGTCTCGAATGCATGGGGGGATACCACCACTACATACGTGTGACTGGCGGGGAGACTTGTCTCACGGGTAAAGAGGACGGACGGGCAGCAGCCGTTTAACGAGGTATTCCGCCGAATGGAGGCCCCAAACATGGGCGGGACTTCGACTTTCGGTCAATCGCACCGTGTCCTTATCGAGGCAGGCCGGGACGTGGGATGATCGTCGAGCATCGTAAATCGGTTATTCCTGAGCCCATCCATCTACGTGGCCCTTGTAGACTCTATGTTGAGGTTCTACTTTGGAACAACTCACCGAAATCTCCTCAGATATCCACATCGCAATGGCGAGTAATAGTGGTTTGTGATCTCTTCTTGGTAGTGTCCTCGGGTCGATAACCTGTGTCAAGCGTCCGAGTCTTCACTGACTAGGTCTGTCACCGGAAACTCCATCCTGTGAGCGGCAGCCACCCTGTCGTCACTTATTAGGGAATTAGGAGAGGCCCCTGAAGTTGGGCTCCCACCGGGCGATTACAGCCTGCAGTAACGCTGCAGGGCTCACGAGTTCATGGCCAGGTATCCGGCCTCTCCCTCCATCTTCTGAACCTCGGGTCAAAGAACGAACGACCCTGGTTATTGACCCCACAGATTCAGTCACCATCGTCGTGGAGTGTTTGGACTCAGTCTGGAGACGGGCTACGTACCGTTGAGGCTTTCTCGATGGCCCTGTCCGATGCTGCTGCTGCTCCGCCATGTCATCGGGGTAGGATTGCTCGCTGCACGTCCGGTATCGTTAACGTGATACCTTCTGCATCAAAGAATCCTTGCACACACCTCGGTTAATTCGAGGAGGGATACGCATGTATTCCGTACACACAAATGGGAAGAGTCCCTTGCATAGTGGATCTGCTTGCCCAGGCAAGTGAAGCGTGGCCACGTCGATGCCCGTCGCCTCTATAGCCACCCTCCCTTACCGGAGGGTCAGCACCTTACCTGAACAGTCCTGCCGAACACAACTCTTACAGGCTCTGCGCCCGCCCCTAGACAACTGCTCTATACTCAAGACCAAGGACAGGACATCAGCACCACCACTGTGTCCGAGACTTACTGGTCACGCGGTAATCTACTACTGCTGCCCTAGAGCCCAAGCGTCAGCACCTTAGTTTTTATCCGCATCGACGCCATCTACGTCCACTCACTACCCCTGGAACCAACTTCGCGGCAAGGGCGTCCCGTTGCGGCTCAAGGGGGGTACCATTCCGGCCAGACGATCATCATGACAACCGTTGTGGCAACGGTCGGTCCAACCTCATCAGGCAAGGTCAGAAGCTAATGACATGCATATTCCGTCGTGGCAGTTCGCCTCGTCTCTATCTCCTGGATCTCATTCGCCGTGAGACGGTCCAGAGTAACGATCACCTCAAGAGTCCGCTCTCGCCAATTACTGGTCGTGGGAAAAGAAGAAGGGACAGGGGCGAGTCACGACCTGTCGTCGACGGCAGATAGAGTGGTGACTCCGCGTGATGGGGGTGGGCCGGCTTGCTTGCTCCTCTGGTACTGTGACTCCTGTCTGCTGCAAGTATGAGTTGGCTCACGGCTTGCCTTCCAATTTGCTCACTTCTCCTTTTACGCATCTACTCTGTGCTTGCAGGCAAGGCTGGCGTCCTCCAAGCCAAGGAGTCCCCAATTGGCATGTAACTGATGATTCACGTCAGAGGTGATTCGCCTGTGGCTCTGTCATGCACGCGATCAGTCCCTTTTATCTCGATGTGAGGTTGACCGGTGAGGACTTGCAGACTGATATGTATATGCGTATTGCTGTTGCGTGTGGTGCTAGCGGCCGGCATGGTGAAGTCGGTCTATTGAACTGGGAACCTCGGCCTCGTCGCCGTATATGATATATGATCAGATTGGCCAGGTAGTCCTATGGCCCCCGTGGGTCATGGCCTCCCCCGGCACCCCCCTCCCCATAGGGCTAGGCGAGATTCGATGATTGTGGCTGCGCCGCTGGTGTACCGGGCAGACATCCAATGCCGAACCTTCTCTATTCTCGACTTTTGGGGGCCGGAGCGGGCCTTACCTCGTTCCTATTATGTACCTTGGATGGGTAGAAACTTGGGCACAGTTGAGAGCCCACCAGTCGTGCCATATGCCACGGACGATGCGGAGCCCATGACGGCAGCATGTTGAAAGGCAGGTAGATCGCACCACCATTTGGGCAACTATGTGGCGGCGCGATGGAAACACTAACGGATACATTGATGTGGCTTGGGTTGAGGGCGGCATTGGGCATACAATGTGTGATCTGCATGAGATAATTGACGGGGTTATGTCAAGCATTAGGGTACCATTCCTCTGTTCGTTCTGGTGATCTGGACGACGCCACCATCGCCTGGGCATGAATGAGTGACACTTCTCAGTCTGACTGATGGAAGATATTACTTCATTCCCGATGGGGAAAGCCTCGCCCCACACGAACCCAAGAGGGAAATGTGCAAGCAGCATGAAGCATATAATGCCGGCGGTGGTGGAGAAGGAGGCTCGAATCCAGTAGTAGCAGTGTGCTCACAGGTACCTACATAAGGTACGTAGACAACGTGGCTCCACCGGACCGTGTCCGATATTTGAGGGCGTGCATTGAGAAAGCGTGTGGGCTGAAAAGAATTCCGTTGGCAACCCATTGACGGAAGAAAGGCAATGTCAGGAGACGGGGACTCTGGCATCAGCAATAATGTGAACGGTGGGGATGCCAGCTACCCACAGGGTCTTTCTTGGCTGGCACGCGTCAGTTTTTGGAGCCTTCATGACCGTCCGATACTTGCTGAGATTTGACCGGCTGCAGATCCGGCATGCATACATGTAATTATGCCTCCCGAAGCAGCAAGCCTCATCAACGAGATGCTGCAGATGGGAAGTGGTGCGTTGTCAATGGCCCCGGTCCACCTTGCCAGACCGGCTTGACAGGGTCCAACATCAAGGATTATAAGTATAGTGCTTCCTCGTCATCTTCGTGGCCCGCTGCAGCTGTGTCTATACGTTTCAACCCGAAGGAACTTGAGGAAAAAAAGTCTTGCCAGTACTGTGGAGATTGGTTCAAGGCACACTTTCGGTCGGCCCTTCGACAGGACAACTCGGCCTATTCCACCATCGGTAAGCCAGTCATGTACTAGTATATGTCGTGCCCATGCATGAAAGGGGCATATAACCTACCTGCCGTTGTGGGCTAACGCACCCTGTCAGTCACGGGCAGCTTTCAAATAAGCTTCAACCTTTCTACACTCGTCCAATTCCCAACCACAATGTGCTACTTCGATCAGACGCGGTGGCAATGCGGATACTGGAAATGGGGAAACTTTCGACAACAGTGCAACAAGGAATATCGGACGGGCGAAACTTGTGGCTTGAAACTCGTCTACGATACGAATTACATGTCAGGGAACTGTAAATTGTGCGACCAGATCGAGAAAAAGGAGCGGAGGTACACCAAAATGGCACAGGACGTGGAGCGATGGAGGAGAGAGGGAAATCGAAGAGCCACGATCGAGAAGACGGAAGACGACATGGAGGAGGTCAGGATCGCGATAGAAAAGATCTGGGGTGAACACCAGGAGAAGCTTAGGACTATTGGGTAATGCCGAAAGGGCCACCTAGTAAGCAAAAGGTATGTCTCCAGTCAGTGACAGTGTGGGTTTAGTGGCTGATCCGAGAAGCATGCGTTTGTAGATACAAGGGGCGAAACGGAAAGGGTGTATCAAGAAAGAAAACACACACAACAAACAGACCCAGAAAAAAGGAAGAAGAAAAAGGACAGTTGATATTGGAAGACTTGGCGAGACGCAGACAGATTGAATGGCGAGCAGTGTAAACTCTGTCGTCTCTTTGACGGGGGTTTTCTTGCGACATAACGGGCTAGAACTTCCCCTGGAGTTAGGGCTTGTTGACATGACTGCAGAGTGAGATTGTGCAAGGTTTACTTCCTTCGGAAGCCACCGGTATCTTTCCCTTGGAAACATAGTGAAACCAGTCAAAGCCAAATAATGGAAGACAGTCTGCAATTGTCCGCAGGACGATATAACAACGTACCATTCGCGAACGACTGCGGGAACTCTCATCGATACAAGACAAGCGAGACGGCACTCATAATTGAAAGCCGGATCGAAGGCCATCTTGCCCCCCACGTTGACTTGCATAGAAAGGACCCATAGACGATCCTGGTAGGATGACCATCCCAGAAAGGGTGCCTCTGAGCATGGTATGACCCATATACAATGAACAGGGCTGGCATGCTAACGAATGGGATCTAGGCGAAGGTGAGGGGCGCGGTCGTGGCGCCATGGGAGTGTCAGATGTTCGAATGCAGGTGGACGGAGTTGGTACGGCCTCCGCAACGGTCGCAATATCTCGCTAACTAGCCAGACATCAACAGTGACCTAGGGGCTGATAAGCAGAACAACATCATTGAAGTCTTCTCGAAACGCGTAGGTGACCAAACAAGACAGCCACAGCATCTGGCACAGCAGACGCACCTCACAGGATAACAGCACCATTGTGAGGAGTCGTTGAGTTGGCCTTGGTGAGCCCGGGTTCGGCTAGACCACCGCCCTGCTCCAGGGGCAGGAATGTATATACCTAGTGGACAAATGATGCGGCCAAGATGCGTCCTGCAAGGTTAGTGTGAAGGTCAAGCCTAGCATTCCATACTCCCAGGTGGGCGATGAGCTAGTCAACGCACTGAAAGAGATATGTCTTCGTAGGACCTTGTTTGTCATCCTCAATACAGTGTTCAGGATTTTATAGAATAGTACAGTCCACAGGAGCAAGGCCTGCGGGCTCGTGCCAGCACCTTGAGGGCTAGGCCGACGAAGTCTCAAGGCTCCAGGTTGCACGAAGATGTGACCATCCCCAAGCACTGTGATTAATCGGTCGCTTCCAGGGCTGCTCGGCAGATCGTGTCCCCACAGTGCGCCAGACCATCGGATCACCCTCTAGCGAAGCCTCCAGGGACACTGTATACAGTCTATAGCTATGCGGACGACGTCAATGGTATGGGGATATGGAACTCCCGCATTAGCTTGGACATGGAAAGCATGGGAAGTCAGGCTCTGATTCGCAGCACATATAGTAGCAAGGGCTCCGCGAGCCACGACCTGGGCCAAGCACTTACCGAGGCCGGAGACAGGAACGCGGAGAAAATTCTGACGCAAAGGCGACTGTCTGAGGCTAATCGTGCGACGTCCAATGCTAGTCTCCACCTGAAGGCAACGTCAAAGAAAAGTCGCACGTGGCTGCTGCCCAATGGACTCGGCGTGGCCGCGCTTCTGGCAGAGGGACCCATGATGATCTCGCCGATTGGCAGCTGGGGATCTTGATACTGCGAACTACGCAATGGCTGAAGGAAGGAAGCATAGACGAAAAAAATAAAGAAAAGTGACTGGCATTCGCTGTGCAGTAAAAATACAGTTTCTTTTGTTAGTGAGACTCGGGCCTCAAGTTCCGTGCGTACTGTGGAGCGGCGAACCCCCATGACACGCAAGGCACCTGTCGTCTTCAACAAGGTGGGTCCTCCCATTGTCTCGGGTCCTGTGTGCTTCATGTGGAAATGGTGAGCGGACGTCCAGGCGCAGCAAATCCCTTGTTCCGCCCGAACTTGCTGCATGTGTTGGGCACATGACATCCTGCGTCTGCTGCTCGAGGTCCGCTGAAGTTGAAATAAGAAAAGGCTAAAAGGTATAATGTGATGTGTCGTTCATATCCCGGTCGGCAATGAGCCCTTGTCCCTGCGTGTCTGCGTGTCATCCATCGCCGCAGCGGCTTCCCTGAAAGTGCCGACCAGTGCATCGCTGGACTCGGTCTTGATATGTGGGACCGGCTTCTGCAGCTCGGCGGCGTCTTCCTCCTCTTCTTCTGGAAACCAGTCGACCCTGGTCCCAGCGACCGAGCCCTCCAGGTCCTCGGTTCTGAGCTTTGACAGCAAAGACTGGTACCGCATCTGACGTGCTTCCTGACCCACATGGCCGTATGGGTTCGTAGGCGCATTGCGCTGTGCATCCTTTGCAGGCGCTATCTCGAATATGTCAACCATATTACTGAAATACCAAATATCAGCCATCGTTCAGCATCTGTTGGGAGGGGAGGGGGGTCCCGTTTCTGGCATACTCGGAGGTTCGAGCCACGACCCGCTGCAGTGCTTCAATCTCACGTTGAGCTTCCAGGGGGTCGTTCTGCCCCGCCAACTGCTGTTCTCCAAAGCTTCCATACTGAATGCTATCGGGGTCATCGAAAAGAAGGCGCGATTCCTCGTCCTGGAGAAAAAGTCAACAGGTCAGCAGCTGGACAGAACAATGCAGACGGGCAGAGCAGGGAAGGGCAGGGCCCTCTCACCTCTCCGACGGACTCCCGCCGTCGATGACCGAGACATGATGCGCAGATACCCATGACGAGGCGCACCTGAAGCTCGCGCGGGAAAAGAGAGATGGTAACAAGCGCAGTATGACAAGGAGATCGTCCCTCTACAAGGGACTAGATCGTGCGTCGCATAAGGAATGAGAGAATCAAGAATGGATGGTCCGCATCACAAATAACCGCCCACGAAAAGAACGTTATTGTGCATCGAGTAAGGCTGAGAATGAATGTTGTCCCAACAAGATCGGAGGAGAAAAGAAGAATGTCGTCCCATCTTGTGTTCTGCTATAACTCGCGCCGTGGAAATTGCGCCTTCCCATCGTCTTGCGACGCCCCAGCGCCGATCGTCCCGGCAGGCAGTGATTGGTGCTTACTTAGTCAGCCGAATAGTACACTATGTACACTCCATATCATCCTAGAAAGACACCTTACCCCTGAATCCAGGGGTCAATGCTCCCTTTCTATGGCACACAGACAGCCACTATTGGAACCAAAGACTGATGTATTCACCCTTCGAACGAACTGGAAGACAGTTAGATGTGCATTCTCTGACAGAGATATCTGCATGGAAAGGGGTACAACCGTCTCTGATAGTCCCAGGTAGGACGGTCGTCCCTGAGATTGTTGGAAATTGTATCTACTTCGAAGCAGACGATACTTTCAGGAGCTCAGGACAGTTCATATCCTCCCTCTATGAACAAGATCGATCTTGGCTATGGCAATAGTCAATCCCATAGTCGCTTTCATGGATACTGGATGGCCCAGATCGGCTATAGACCTTCTATCTATCCATCCCTTCGACTTGCCCTGCGGGCAGCAACGACACCGTTCAATGTCACGGCATATAAAAATGATGATGTCTTCGCCTGTTATAACAGTCCAACAGTCTCCTGTAGACACCAGCATTCAGCTTTCTAGGGCCCGACGCCGGAGCCAGAATCTAAGCACAAGTCTCTCGTCACCTTGGCTCCCTGCAGCACCGTCCATCATGATGGCACCGACACACATTCGCAATACCCTGGCCTTCACAACGCTCCTCCTCTCCTCCCACGCCCAAGCCTTCGGTCGGTTCCACCCCCGAAACAGTCTCGAAACCAGTGGGTTCCCAGAAGGCCACCCCCGACCATCGTCTGTCTCCGTCTCCATTGAAACTGCCTGCACGGCCACTATCACGGCCCGGCCCGGAGATGCGCACCCACCCAGCACTGGCGACGGCGGTGGACACCACGTCCATACGGTCATTACCACTACCACTGTGACAGAGGCCGGCCCCACCATGACTATTCCGGGAAGCACGGTGACACTACCAGAAAGCACCGTCACGATTCCAGGTGGCACGGTGACAGTCCCAGGAAGTACTTCCACCGTCACGCACCCAACCACTATTACAGTGGAAGTTCCTCTGTCTCAAAACTCATTCGGCGCCCCCAGTAGTAATCACCAGGAGGCTGAGCCAACTCTCTCAATCTCATCACCACCCTCCGGGAGCCCCGCCAGTCCGACCCCCGCCATAGTCACCGATGATAGCACCTATTCGTGGTCATGGGAGAATAGCGGTCTTGGCCCCAGCAAGGAAGTGTACAGCGGTGTTTTCAACGGTGGAATCAACGGTGGTTTCAGTGAAGGGTTTACCTTGGGGTACTCAGGAGCATATACCGAATATGGAAGCCCTAGAAATACCGAGGTCGCCAGCAGTGCTAGCGGGGGATCGCACATCCCCACCGCTTGCGGAGTGCAGACAGTTGCGAAGACGGTCTTCAGTACCGTAACGAGGACGCTCGAGCCGGGCACCGGTATTGCCAGCAGCAGTGCTCCTGTCAGCACATGGGGGTAGATCTTGAGCAGTGACGGGGGTAGGACATGAGATGCAACTGGTAATTAGGAAGGAACGGGGTATATCTGAAGAGCGTAGCATGTAGTTGTAATGATAGCGGCAGAGATCCATAAAGAGGGTCGAACAAGGATTTTCAGTCAGGCTCTGGGTAGACTGTAAAGGGTAGTAATTCATCCGATATTGTCAGAAGTTCGGTTGCGCAGCTCAGCAGAATGAAGCTACAGTGCAAACGACCAAGTCCGCACGCTGCCAAGTATAGGCTGCCAAGTATAGGAATGCATCCTCCAACTGTACTTTACAGGCGGAGGTTCATGATTGAGTTACTTTGTCCGTACGTTGCGGGAGAAACAAGCGTCGAGTATGGTTCTGAATACAGAGTTTAGCACCCCGAAGTTCATCCGGACAAAAGTGCTTGATGATGCAAGCCGGGAACCTCTACTTACTTTACTTATTTCTTACCTACTGAGTAACCAGGCAGGTAGGTACCTAGGTACCTAGGTAGTTAATGACCCGCAAGTACGAAAGACAGTCCTGGCTATTGTTCTTGGATAGGCACATGTGCACAGAGGCAGTGTTTGGAAGGGGAAACACTAGGCTAGGAGCAAGAAGTCGAGGGAGGCGACATGGTCATATTTTTTACCATATTGCCACTGGCGTCGGTCGGTCTCCTCAACATTAGGATACATAGTCTTATTAGCATGATCTACCGGTAGTGATACACGCAAGGCCCGGAGCCTCAGCCCGGCCTTAGTCAGGGGCCCAGCCCAGCCCTAGCAGACACTGCAGACCAGCCTACCCGCCACGCCGGTCCAGTGAGTGTGACAGGGCCTCGGCTTGCTGGGTGCCCGGCTACACTTGGGCAGGGCTGGCCGGCTGCCGTGGACTGCCTTGGGGTGGAAGTCATGATTGTGGCGTCATGTTTCCGCTGTGGCTTAAGAAAACGTGACTTTCACGCTGTTCTTCATCCTTCCTACCTTCCCAGGCGTGAATCGTTCCCCAGGCTGCCAGGCAGACCAGTACGGGCGTAAACCAGATTAGTACATTCCTACGTACCTAAACTGCCTAAGTAGGCCTGATAGGGAGCGAGCACCGTTAAGCCCGCGGCTAAGGAACAAACCCTTTTGGGGTGAGGATTAGCGCCTTCAGCCAGTCAAGATTGGCGAGCAGGGGCGATTTACAAGGGTCCCGAGGTCCGTCTCCAACGGGACTCTAACGGACTCCACCTGCCCGTTGGCCTTTGCTGCGGATTACGGTAGGCTGCACTTCCGTACTGCGGAATGCATGGGGATTTAGGTACGTACCCCATAACCCGTAACCCGTAATCCGTAATCCGTATCTTGTCCACTATTTTGGCGTGCTGAGTAGGCAAAGAGTGGGAAAAGGCTTGGGGCGGGCGAACTCGCTTCGTCACATCCAGGGCATCCACCATCACCTGGCATCTGATTCAAAGCAAAAAAACGTTGAAAGGGGCACATTCTGACGACACGGCACGACACGACAACGATCATCACACGCAATCAAGACTGACACGACCCCTATTTCCTACTATCTCCTCGTCCTTCGCAAACACCATCCATCTCATCCCGACTGATCTCGACCGTTTCCGATCTCGCTATTCGACAACTTTGGAGGTCAGGCTTGGCGTTGTTGACCAGCGCCTCCTCCTTCGCCCTGCCTGCCCCGTGCAGCGCAGTACAGTGCAGTGCAGTGCAGGTGTGCCTCGTGCCTCGTGCCAACAACCAACGACCACCGACCCCATCTTGTCCTCATCTTACATCTGACAAATAAACCCACCCCAGACAAGTCACGACCACCACTGCCTCGCCTCCTTCTACCCAAGCCCGTTACGGCATAAGGCATAAACGTCACAGAACACATTACATATCGCGGCAGAAAGAGGATATGAGTACACAGTAACAGAATCTGACGTCCCTTTCACCCGGGATTCTCCTGTATACAGTACCAGGCGCGGTACCTGGTAAGTGTAGAGACGCGTTACAGTCGACTGCACGAGGTTGTGTGCCATACCGGATTACGCCAGATACGCGTTGATTGCGGCACGTTCATGCCCTCTCGGCGAATCCTTTCTGTACTCGCGCCCGTGATCCTCACACCAGGAAGACACCTCGACGTCGACATCGCCCTGGACCTACACTTTGTCATTACCTCGAGGTCATCAAGCCAGCCGTCTCGTCTCCCCTACCTTCGAGTCCTCGACTACGCCTACATATCCACCTCGTTCCCAAGATGACGCTCTTGCCTCCTGCGAAAGGCTCTATGCCCGTCCAGAAGACCACCGAGATTCGAAGGCCTCGCACCAACCAGAGGTTGACAGTTAGCTTCGACGATGCCGAGAGTGATGTACCAGGAAGTTCTGCAAGTCTTCAGTACGAGGTTGCTCAGTGCGTCGAGACTAAAACCGTCACTACCACGACCACTACCAAACGATCCTACCCCCCCGTCTTCATCCGCCAACCCAGGCCTTTGGAGGCTCTCGATGCAAAGGAGTATCCCTTGGCCCAAGGTCCTACACCATCCGATTTGAGGAAATTCACTCTGGACTTGTCCGAGAACGACGATGAATTCGCGTGGTCTTTCAGCGAGCCATCTTTCGGTCCAGAAAGCCAGGTTGGTTTGATACTCATGACTGTGTGCCCTGATTACGCTTGTGCTGACGATTTTCCTAGCCTAAGCCTCTTGATTTCGAAGAGAGCGTCATGTCCAATTCTGAGCGTGGCACGCCCGCACCTGAGCCGCAACGACAACCTGTCAAACACACCACCGAAACACACATACGCAGGTCACGCCGACAAGCATCGTCCAACCCAGTTGCGGCAAATAAGGCGTCCCAAAGGTCCACTCGCGGCCATGCAAGCAGTTCGGTCTCCGAGAGGCTCCGCAGAGCTGTTTCGCATGGTGCAAGGGAGAGGTCCACTCGGCAAAATTCATCGTTATACCTGGCAACGCCCGACAGGTCTGAAGTCACGGTATCCAATCTCGAAGGGCCACATAGGTTGAGGCCTTTACACCTGGATAGGCCTACCGAGCCGGCTACGAGTCTCAGCCAGGCCGCGGCCGCTTACGAAGCAGCCAGTCCTACTGGCAGTGAATCGCAGACAGTGTTCGGTAGCAATGTGGCTACTCCCCCCATTACCGACGCCGATGTCGAACCCTTTGCAGAATCGTTGGACGGTATTCACCGCGCTTCCATGCCACCGCGCGCCTCTATAACCGTCGCAGACCCGGATGCCAGTCTGCCCAGCCCTAGGCTATCTCCTACTCTGGCTGCGGCCCAGCTGAACACGGCCGAAGTACAAGACGACGAAGCTGAAGAGGATGAAGAGGGCTCGGGCTTTTCGCGGAGTCTCACCAGGTGTTCTCGGCGAAGATGGCTCGACGAAAACCAGGAACAGGAGACGCAGTCTAACGGTGGATTAGATGTTACAGATATGGAAATGGTTTCCTCCGACTTTCCCTCACAAGATGATCGGCAGTCCGTCGAGCGGGCTGTCAGTCTGATGGATACCAGGTCCATGCTCGAGTCTTTCGACTCCATGCCCAACGACATGAAGACTTTCATGATGTACCAGCTTCTCCGTCGTTGTCCACGAAAGACCTTGCATATGGTTGCTGACGTTGTCAACCCTGCACTGAAATGCGACTTTTTGAAGCAATTACCTATCGAACTGGGCTTGCACGTCCTGTGCTTCCTGGACCACCGCGACCTCTGTCGCGCGGCGCAGGTTTCTAAACACTGGCGTAACATGGTCGATAGTAACGAGACTGGTTGGAAGGAGCTTTTCGACCGGGAGGGTTTCAAGCTTGCACCTGGTGAGCTAAGAAGGGCCATCACACAGGGCTGGGGCTGGCAGGACCCAGTAGGCCCTGAGGGTGCCGAGCTTGACCTTAGTCTGCAAAACCGCCTGACTTCCACCGAAGCCGAGCTGCGCTCACCCAAGCTCGAGATGCCGAAACTGCGTAGCTCGAAGCGGAAGCGAGGCGTCCATAATTATGCCAACCTGGAGCGCACCAAGCGGCGTGTGAGTCTGCTCGAGTCCCTCAAAGAGGAGATGCCGTCTTCGCCGCCCAAGTTCAAGGCTGAGGGCCCTATATCGGCGGCCAACGAGGC
Organism: Cytospora leucostoma; assembly: GCA_003795295.1. Lineage (NCBI taxonomy): Eukaryota > Fungi > Ascomycota > Sordariomycetes > Diaporthales > Cytosporaceae > Cytospora > Cytospora leucostoma. The sequence goes on from LKEB01000071.1 coordinate 161,376, forward strand.
GGCGCTGGCCGTTCCCGATCCCCGACTTGGCCTCCCAAGCTTGCGAAGACTCCACCTGTTCAAGTCCCTGTATCGCCGCCACTATATGATCCGCCAGAGCTGGACGAGTGGAAAGGTTAAGCCTGGCCACGTTGCGTTTGCAGCGCATCCTCGCCATGTTATCACCTGTCTACAATTTGATGACGACAAAATTATCACTGGTAGTGACGACACTCTCATCCACGTGTACGATACCAAGACCGGCAAGCTGCGTAAGAAGCTTGAGGGTCACGAAGGTGGCGTTTGGGCCCTTCAGTACGAAGGTAACACGCTGGTGTCTGGTAGCACCGACCGATCAGTTCGTGTTTGGGACATTGAGAAGGGTATGTGTTCGCAGGTCTTTTACGGCCACACCTCAACGGTGCGATGCCTCCAGATCTTGATGCCGACCAACACTGGCAAGATTGGCGCGGACGGTGCGCCAGTGATGATGCCACCGAATCCGCTTATTATCACAGGCTCTCGTGATAGCCAGCTACGAGTGTGGAGGTTGCCCGAGGCAGGGTCTCGACGATACATCCAGACAGGGCCTCCCGCCAATGACGCCGAGTGCCCATACTTCGTCCGAATCTTGACCGGCCACACCCACTCAGTTCGTTCGATTGCCGCCCATGGCGACATCCTCGTGTCCGGCAGCTACGACGCCACCGTGCGCGTATGGCGCATTAGCACGGGTGAGGCTTTGCACGTGCTCCACGGACACAGCCAAAAGGTCTACTCCGTCGTTCTGGACCACAAGCGCAACCGCTGCATCTCGGGGTCCATGGATTCATTCGTCAAGATCTGGGACCTCGACACAGGCGCTTGTCTACACAGTCTGGAGGGTCATACCCTCCTCGTCGGGCTTTTGGATCTGCACGACGAACTTCTGGTTTCCGCGGCGGCCGACAGCACACTTCGTATCTGGAACCCGGACAATGGCAAGCTCAAGCACACGCTCAGCGCGCACACGGGGGCGATCACGTGTTTTCAGCATGACGGACGCAAGGTTATTAGCGGCTCCGAGAAGACGGTCAAGATGTGGGACGTGAATACGGGCGATCACGTCCAGGATCTACTTACGGACCTCGGCGGGGTGTGGCAGGTGAAATTCGACGAGAGACGGTGTGTTGCTGCCGTGCAGAGAGATAACTTAACTTATGTTGAGGTAAGTAGTTGCATTGCCGTGTGGTGTGGGTGACAAGCGTGCTGACTGGCTATAACAGATTCTCGACTTTGGTGCCGTCCGCGACGGGAAGCCGCCTGAGGAGCTGGGCAAGCGCATCCTGCTTAACGGGCCGGAAGTGCAACGGCTGATCGAGGAGGAGGTGTGACACTCCTGTATTATATCGGACTCGGGCGACGGGTCGCCGCTCGAGCCGAAGGATTTCAAGGCATGCATGATTTTGACTGACGGAAGCATGTCAAGCACATGAATGAGAGGCCCAAGGAAAAGAAAAGGTTTGATGTTTTCAAAACGGATGGAGTACCTTTATTTGTCGGGTCTTACTTTAACCTATTTGCTTGTTGTATGGGGAGGAGAGTGGCTGTCGAATCATTGTTGTCACATACCCGAGCTCTCAGGGGCATTCTTATCGGCAACTTGACGCAAGTCTAGGTGTTTTCGGTTCGTTCATCATCATTGGCGTCCTGGTCACGTTGTGCTTGTCTCGGCTATCATGTCTGCTAGGGTGGGCAGGCAGTGTTGGGGTTATTCTTAGAGATAATTGATGCATCATGACCACCTATATAATCACCTATATACGTGCGGACCGTATGGCTAGTGAAGTAACCCCGGAAGAGTGATGGGGTAAAGCCGCCAAAGGGAGCGTATGTCCATCCTGGTCACCGCGGTATACCTGTGTCGACGCCCGTGCCTGCTTGCTATTCCGATTTCCCAGAACGTACTTTATATATCTTATCATTCTTCGGTACTCAATAACGACCCTCAATACCCTCCTGCGTCAACTCCGGTGCTAACCCTTATTCCGTCTACATGACAACACAAGGGATCGGGATGCAGCAGCAATCGTATCCGTCGCACTCGATGCACTTGGACTTGCCGGGCTGGCCGCCGGCGGCGTCGGCAGGCTTGATGATGCTCTCGGCGATGGAGATGGAGGAGGCAGCTGGGCCGTTGGGCATTGTGACTAGATCGGCAGTGTACGCGGGCGTGTGATATGTGAGGTTGCCGGTAGTTTACACCTCGCTGGTGTGATGTTTCGTTCGTTGTTATGGTTTCGGGAGGATTGGGTTGGGATCTGGGAGATGGATGGATCGATGTGCCGAGGGTAGTAGTACCTTCTGGTAGTGTATACCTATCCGTTCTGGTCTCGATGGGCAGTATGATACACTTGCACGGTGTCGTATGTGAGTGTTAAGAGCGAAGTTGTGCTTTGTTCCTTTCTACCTGAGATGCATGGATTTATATATGTGACATCAACTTGTTGCATCACCGTCCGCTGCGCCCTGCTCTGCTGTTGTGTTGCGTTGCGTCATGTCACGAGTGCCACTGCATGCATTGCTGCTTCTTGGCTGCAGCAGTATCGTTCCAAGCTTGGAAGGTTGAACTGCCAACTGGCGACCATCTGTTTAGCGTCCAGTCACATACACCCATGTGATCTGTAGTGTACAAGGGATATAATGTCACGGGATCTGGAAGCCTTTCATGGCACAAAGTTGTTGGAACGGAGCACGGAGCATCTACGGAAAGCACGGTTGGGTGTGCGACCAAGGCTGACCGTTAATAGTGTGGTGTACCTAGGTACTGTGTACAGTAGTAACGTTTCAGGTTGAATCCTGAACCAGAGTGCTGGGCCCTGGCTGTCGGGACGCTCCACCTGGGCAGCCGGGCAGTTATTTTAGTAACCCAATTGAGGGCCCAATCGCAGCCACAGCGGGGTGTGTTAGCAGTAACTCGGCGCTAAAAAACGCTCCCGCCAAACTCAATTCGGGGGGCACCAGTATGACCCAGGGCAGTTCCAAGGTTTAGGTACTACGGATCACTATGTAGATGCTAAGTATTCCACATATTATTGCGTCTCATCGCCTGTAGTACGTACGTACTTCATCCCCCGTAGCACTCATCAGCCTTGCATTTCAACTGGTCCGGTTGGATTAACTTCAAGAACCAACAGCCTTGGAGGTCATTACGACGTCGCAGAGGATCGGTGACCGCTTCTTGGATACACTATGAACCCCCAGCAGAACCCATATTTTTCCATTCCTCACACTGCTCTCCTGCGGCACAGCAGGTCGCCTATGCACTCCGGTGGGCTCTGCCACCACAAAATGATCCATCTCGAGCGCTTAGCTTCAAGGTTCGGCTCCAGCCTTGCCTGTTCCCTCCAACCCGTGGCGCCGTTGCCGTAATCTTCAGCCCACAGGCCCCTCCATGGTCTGTTCTATGCTCCATGCTCTGGGTCTTCTTTCAGCTTTGTGCTGGGGTTTTTCATCCTTGCGGGCCGACGAGAGCATCGCGCACGCACGGCACGTCGGTGAGTACGGATAGAAAAGGCCCATGATGGCCGCTCTTCCTCCTTGGACATGTCTCGATCCTACCATCAAATACTACCCTCACCTACATCCCTGACCCCCTGCTCCCCTGCCCCCTGCCCCCCTACTCCCTACTGCAAGCTTGGGGGTTCTTAGCCATCGATCTCGCCAGGATGGACGGCAACGACATCGTGTCCATTGTGGCACTGATCGTCTCCGTCATCGCCTTGATTGGGACGATCTTGCAACTCCTACAGCAGTACTTTGCCTCGGCAACCGGATACTCCAACTGCGGCGAACAAGCCATGGGGCCGTGGGCTCAAACGAGGAAGAGGATCTTTCGCGCCGAGGAGTTACGTTTTGAGGTGCGCTTCGAGGCACCCGTTATGTTCGTTTGCGCGCCAGACAACAGGAGAGGCCCCGTTCCTCGTGAAGCCATCCGGTTTGTCAATGGCACCGAAGTCAGCGAGAAAGATACCCTGTCACTTCCCTTTGCAAAGAACGAGCAGGACAAGAAGAGGGAAGAGGATGAGGAGGCCGAGAAGCTGAGCAGATTGGGCAAGCTCCACACTAATGTGCACACCGCCGACAATGAGCTTGTCACCTGGGTTGTTCTGCTACAGGCCCTACAGCAGATGGAATACAAGAGCCAGGAGTGGCAGGTCGACATGCTCAGGCAGAACTCTGCGAGGTCCGGCCCCAAGGCCATGTTACCAGCCTCTGTCGCCGGATGGGAAGAGCACACTGCAACGGCTGCGCTACAGCCAAAGGTCAGGAGCTGGGACAGCATGCCCTCGGAGATGCAGAAGCCCTATGCCACAACCACCATCTGCCACATCGTAGAGATGGCGGCTATGCTTGGCCTGCACTGGAGGGATTTTGACCGCTCAAATCACAGGTACCATGCTGAGGGTAACGGCTACCTCCTTACCGGACATGATGTCGCCGACCTGGGTGTCACCTTCAGTTTCCGGAAGTATGGCACGAGCAACTTCCACCAGAACCGCGTCATCCCATCCGACGAGATCAAGCTGATGGCCTTTGGCAACGTGTCGACCATCTACCGACCAGGGCCAGGCAAGGACGGGAAAACTGCGCCGTTTGACGTTGAGGACCCCAAGAACTCATGGGTGCTCCAATTCGGCAGTACAAATGAGCTGGTTGAGTCTCTGCAGCATTTTGGCTGTAATTCAATAACCACAAATTACTTCCGTGACCCGAAGAAGAAGCACGGCCACCTATTCCCTAGTAAGTTGAGCTGAACCTCGCCCACGCAGGAAGGGAGCTCATGATGCTGACCACCGTCCCAGTCGCGTTCGAGGTCCTCGGCATGCTCGCCAAACCAGTGTACATACCTGACACGTACTATCGCCATCTTCCCAACCCCACAACCTACACATGGAACAAGAGAAACTTCTCGCTGCGCAAACTGATTCTCGAGTTCTCCCGTGCCGCCAACGACGACGATATCGCCCCTCAGTCAGATCACATGTTGCAGATGCAGAGATGGGTTGCCGATGTGGCTCACCACCTCGAAAACCAGCAGACATGGCGCGACAATAGCGTGTTCCCCATGGAACTCCTACGGTCCCTGAACGACGCAATCGGCAAGTGCGACCGATATCTCAAAGACGAAGGCTCAGAGCTCGTGTCATTGGTCATCCGGGAGCATGTGCACGAGGTCATGAGGCTGCTCAACAATCCTGTCTCCCCCTCTACTAGCGGTGCCAGCGAGAGAGGTGACGAGGCGACGTTGTCATACAAGGAGCAGCACACGTTCGACGAGCTGAACTCCGCCGGCCCTGAGGAGAAGCAGCAGAAGTTCATGGACATATACTTTACTACCGTCGCGCAGACCGTCACAAGGAACTGCCATGAGGTACTGCGGAAGAAGAAGAGCACTAAATACGTCCACACGCCACAGCGGAGCCAGTCCAGTGTGAACCTGGGGGACAGGACAGGATCAGACGTCGACGCCGGCCAGGACCCCAGCGAGAAGACGGCGCGAGACTCCCCGGCACCCCAGTTGCTAGTCACGGGCCACGAGACGGGCACGGCCCGGCTGAGGAGGATGAGCACCTCGCTGCACGAGCAGCTGACGGCGAATGTCTGGTGTACGCTGGTGTTCAGGATGCTGTGCTGGTTGCTCCTGCATGATTTCCACAGGAAGGATGTGCAGATCAGCAAGAGCGAGTTGTATGGCAGTCGGCTGCCGGTGTATATTGCTTAGGGGGCATGATTGTATATTCTAATGTTCGCTTCCTGGAGATACTTTTCGGCATGGCGGAGAGGCCCATATTTGGGCATGGAAACAGGCGTATTGATGAGCTTCATATGATACATGAATAATGGAATCTGTATATTTGATGTTACCGCCCTGGAGGGGCATGACGACTTCGACGATAGCATTGCGGGTGGAGGCTGGATTGGCATGGCTTCGACGGCAGGAGGCAGTGGTTGACCATTCGGAGATTCATCGTTCCACCTGAGTACACCAGAATGTGTATCCCGAGCTTCTGGAAACAAAGGCGACCGGCTTCTGTCGCACGGTGGGGCAAGATGCACTCAGATGCATGATGAGCTGGACACGGGAGATCCTCCCCTGGAAAGAAAGCCAGGGCTGTTGTCCAATAACACCAAACCGTACCGGAGCGGCTAGGCGGGTCCCTTCATCGTTTGGAAACATTGAAATTGGCGAGGCAGTGTTCCATTGGCGCGAGGGCGGCCTCCACGCACCACCGCACTCTTTCGCCACAGGCCCATCTTCCCTGTTTGTCCACGCGTGCTCCCGCGGTTGGGCACTTGGGCGGACCCCAGTCTTAGCTGTACCGGAACTGATGATTTGCTCTCAGGGACTGAATAGAGGTGGTAGGTCCTCATGTGTGGCTGAGGGGTAGTAATCTGCCTGAAGGTTTCTTATTATCCGTTGATATTCCCCTTGAAGGCGTTGGCTGTGGATTGGACTGCCAGCGATTGAAGTCTTCTATGTATCGTTCCAGCCAAATCTCAGGAACAGCGTGGACAGGCTCAAAAGAGGCGTAGATCGATCTTCGTTCAAGGGCCCCTGCAGACCGCCTCTTGCCGCTGTCAAGAGTAATTTCAGGAAGGTCGTTCACTGGCAATTATTTGAGCTGGACTCATACACACACAATCTCAACTTCAACACCAACTTCGATACACGCTACTTACTGCCTTGTCCTCCGTCAGCCGCTTTGTAGGCCCAGCGCTGATAGGTGACACAAGATGCAGCTCACTGAGACAGTTACCATCATCAACAAGTCGGGGAAGGTCATCAGCAACGTGAGTCTGCAGCTCCTTCACATGGATTGACCCAGTGCATACATACATACGCGCAGGATGGTGGCCTGGGTGCTCCACTGACCTGTCAACCCCGCCTAATCCACCGTCAATCAACCTTCTCTTCAACCCGCATTTCAGCCCGATCTTAGTATAGCTGACCCAGACATCTCTTCACTTACCAGGGCAGACACATTGTCAGCATCTTCAAGGAGGCAAAAGCCGCCTATCAAGACAGGAAAGCAGCCATCAAGGCCGAACGCGCTGCCGAGTCCGAGGCCCGCCCCAGCATCCGGAAAACACAGACCTACGCCGGCTACGAGGACAACCAGGCCTACGACGTACCCGGAAGGGCTCGTATCCTGGAGTATGGGCGTGGAAAAGGCCACGCACATGAGCCACGCTACCTAGACCAGGGCGACCGCAGGCGGTCCAACGATGATGCACAATCGCACGCGAGCTCGAGGAGGAGCCATGGCAGCCACCGGTCGAAGCGGTCGCGGGACAAGTCGGGCAGGAGCTCGAGGCCGCCGTTGACGGAGAATAATCTCCGCACGCTGAGCGAGGTCTCCGATATGACTCCTAGCCAGGCCCCGAGGGCGTACCGCTCACCAGGGGGCGAGGCTATCCCGAGCCGACCCAGCCTCGTGCACGCGACCACGGCACCGGCCACAGTGGACCTACAAGGTGGCTCGGTTGAGGTCCAAGGTACTAACATCAACCGCGCCGCATCGCAGTCGGTCCGAAACCCGGACGTCGTCGACATGAACCTTGCGTATGGCGATGTCCCACCTGACCTCGCCTCCCGTACGGATCTCGGACCCGATACTCAGGTGGATGTGGAGCCGGAGATCGTCGTCGAGGGCGAGGCCAACAAGGAAGCCCAAGCACGCACCATCATGGAGCGCATCGAGGCCCTCCTGGACGAGGCAGAATGCGTCCACCACACGGCGACCTCCATCATCGACCACCTCCAGCGCAAGCCCGAGGCCGCCGCCGCCGTGGCGCTGCTCCTCGCCGAGCTGAGCACGCTCCTGAAGGCCATCAGCCCGGGCTTCCTGGGCGTGGTCAAGGGCGGGTTCCCGGTCATCTTCGCGCTGCTGGCGAGCCCGCAGTTCCTCATCGGCGTGGGCGTCGCGGTGGGCGTCACGGTGGTGTGCTTCGGCGGGTGGAAGATCGTCAAGCACATCAGGGAGGCCAAGGCAGCCGGGGCGAGGGAGAAGGCGGCAGCGTTCGAGATGCAAGGGGGGCAGCAGCCTGCGACCGCTATGCCCTACAACCCGGACGCCGCGGGCAGCCAGCCAGCAGCCTCTGACGATGCGCTTGTTCTGGAGGAGGAACTTGGTAGCATCGAGGCGTGGCGCAGGGGTATCGCGCCGGGAGATGATGAGGATGGGGATGGGGTGGCAGGTAGTGTGGTGGAGAGTGCGGACCTTGAGCTCATCACGCCCCAGGCCGCGAGGTCGGCCAGGGATGATGGGAGGTCGATACGGACGACGAGGACACATCGTTCGTCCAGGTCACATCGCGGCCACCATAAGAGTCGGAGACACGAGGATGGTGGGGATGCTGATGATGCGGTCCTGAGAAGGAACAGCAGGAGCAAGGCTGCTGCTGCTGCTGCTGCTGCTGCTGATGCTGAGAGCGTAGCGGATAGTGAGCGGAGTCGAAGGACGTCGAGGTCCAAGACGACGAGTAGGACGTCTACGAGGGCCATTACGGTTGGAGGTGAACGGGATGGCACCGCGGTAGATATGGTGCTGAGGCCCAAGGACAAGAAGCCGAATATGCTCAAGACCTTGTTCATGAAGAAGAAGGACAGGGACGATGGGAGGGACACTGCTGTCTCAGTCATGGCGTGAGGGAATCAACAGGACCAGTTGCAATATGTATGGAAAGGCCAAGATCTCCCAGGGGCTGGCATATGCTAGAATACGGTTTCACAGAACGAAAGTTTAACATCTCGGTATTAGTATTCCAGGCATCAAGAGGATATCGTCAGTGAAATAGAAAGTAACCACTCGATCAAAGTCGGAACTTTAGGGCCGAGTTTACCTAGGTATATGCACAGCAAGGCAGGGTAGTCAAACATTCAGCGGAGTCTGTATAGCTGGAGCGTTCTTCTATACTTACTTACCTACTTACCTACTTACCTACTTACCTACTTAGCTACCTACCTACCTACCTACTTAGCTACCTACCTACCTACCTACTTACTTACTTATATGTTATAATAGCAAATAGAGTATAGTATTGGTAGGGCAACGTTACGTAACGCAGTGAGAAACAGTCGTATTCATTTCGGTTATATCTACCGAAGGAAGGAAGGAAAGAACTATCTATAGGTTATACGGAAGGAAGGTATAGGTAGGTAGGTGATTCTACCCGTTCACCTAGGGCAGTGAATCCTATACCGCCTACCGTATTAGGTAGCTAAAACTCGCTACTATTCAATACTAGTAGTCTTCTATTATAGTGAATGACTATATTCCTTCGCGCTTCGAATAGGCCCTTCCTTTATCGATGATTTCGTCGACGATTTCGTCGATATTTATTTTATCGAATTCGTTACTATTTCCTCGTCGCTTTCGTCGACGATTTCATCGACGATTTCCTCATTATAAATAGCCTTAATACTACTACTATAACTATTATAGTCCCTATTAATCTCGTTCTACGAAACCCTCTACCTTAACTATTAACTTATTACTATTAATTAAGCGTTCTAAAGCCCGATTTAGCGATACCTTTATTATAGTATCGGCTAGGTTATTAGAGCCGTTTATCTACCTAATTTCGTGAATCTCTTAGTATTCGTACGATTAGCGAAGGGATATAATATCTACTATTAACTACTTCTCCTTTATCGTATTTAATTTAATAAGGTATTCGTAGAGTAAATAGGAATCGGTATAAATAACTAGTAGAATCGCGGGTAGTCCTAATTGAGTTATAACTATTTATAAAGTCGTAGCGATTACTATACCGAGGTCGAAGCTATTTACTATTCTATAGATCTCGGAAGCTAGAATATTTCGTATAACCCTCTTATACTTCGTCGACGATTAATAGATAATATTTCCTTATATTCTATACTATATACCGTTATCATCGCTTTCCGTTATCTCTTCTACGATTATAATCACGAAGCCGATCTAACTACTAAGGTCGCGATTATTAGCGAATAAACCGTTTATAAAGATAGTGAGTTTAGCCTTTAATAGGTCTAAGGTAATATAGTATAGCCTATATAAAGGGTTCTTCATTTATTATTCTAGGTAGCGATTTAGAATCTTATAATCCTTCGCTTTAGGGTTCTAAATCTATATAGCGACCGATAGGTTAAATATAGCTTCTAGCTAGTAGATTGATACTAGATAGGCGCTATAGGCGCGTTATTCTAGATACCTCTAGGTATAGTTAAGTGCCTTCGGGTCTACTATTATAATCTTCGTCGCCTAGCCTTTCTAGTATATATCGATCGTTCCGTTATCTTATATCGTAACTTTCGTACTATTGAAATCGAGGGTAGTTCCTAGGGATAGGACTATCTTCGGCTTATATATTAATTCTACCTTTTAAATCTACTCTTCTTCTATTAACGAGAATACTTCTATACCTATTATAAGTATATTATCGGTTTATATATTAATAATACCGAAAGAGTCTTTACCTCTAATTATTATTAATAGGTATAGGTTATATATAAAAGTATTTATCTTTAGTTTCTTATAGTAATAGTAGTAATAGGTATTCTACTAGTAAATACTAGCCTTAGTGATTCTATATAATAGCTTTACTAACCTTATAATAGTACTAGGGGGGTACTAAGCTTATAATTCCTTCGGAAGGGTCGCGAAAATAATATATACTAGCTCCGATTTCGATTAAGGGTATACCTATATAATATCCCTTAACTCGACCTTTATACCTATCGCTATTAAGGTAGGTATAAGGGTAGTAACGATACGCTAGCTTATATATTGAATCATAGGCGATTATATAAGGATATTCTCCTTCCTAATATCGTTATACCTCTAGATAATTAGTTATAATTTCTTATATAGCTTCTCGGTCTTACCCTTGATCTCCTATACTATATAGGCCTTAAATAGTCTATAAGGGCTATAGGTTTTTTCGTTAAATCGTTCGAAGCGAAAGATACTATAGGCGATGAGATCATTAATCTCCTTTATATTAGATTCTTCAAAGGGGTCGCCTAGGCTATTGATTATACTATCGCGCCTTAACTTAAGTACTAGTTTATAGTTTTCCCTCTCTTTCTAAGTAACGAAAGTATTAGTCTTAATAGGCTTTAGTAGCTTCGGTTTATTCTTCGAACCCTTAGGCTAGCCTCGCTTTCGTAATATTAGAGGCTATATATCTAGTACTATAGGCTTAGGGAACTCTATTAGTAGTAGCTCTATAGGTACTACTACTCCTAACGCTATAGTTGCTATTACTATTACTATTAAGATATCATTATCTTCGCTATAGTAATATAGCTAAACGAATATAGACCGAAACTTTATAGGGCTATTAGGAAGGTCTAAGGTAAAATCGTGACCTTTAATAGTAAGGAGTTTATATAGTCTCTACTAACTTTCTTTCTCTCGCTAGACTCGTACCTCGCTCTAAAGCAGTAGTACTATCTAGTTATCTATACCGGGGCTATTATAAGTAGCTATAGCTTCGTTTAACTAGTATTCTATAGTAGTCTTTTATAGGGCTCGTATTGCCTTTATAATAGCTTCTGCTCTTCTTAGTATTAATAATAAGGGTAGCGAATCGAGGTTTACTTATAGGAAGGCGCTAAAAACGAGTAGTATAGGTATTAGGCTATCGGGTCCTATTATATTATTAATAGCTTTTACGGCTATCTAAAGAATTACCTCGCTAGCGAAGGTACCTATTAATTCGGTATAGAGAATTTCGAAAGTATAGCAAAGGGGGCTATAGTACTATTCAACCTTACCTATAGACTAATATACTTCTATAGGTACCTACTTATATATGATTCCTATAATCTTTACCTCATTCCTAAATTCCGCTAATATGAAGTTTATACTAGTATCGTGAACTAGCTAGTTAGGTAGGCTAAGGTATATATCTATTTATATTATTTATAAAGCTTCCTATATATCCTTTACTAAGAGGGATAGAAGGAATCGTACTACTTAGAACGACGTTAAAGAGTCTACTATATAAAGTACTAGCTTACTGATCAGATATATTATATCGACGATAATCTTATAATTGAAATCGCTATTATCCTTTAGGGTGAATTTGAATCGTTTTAGGGTAAATCCTTTTATTTAATAGTAGTAGCAAAACTTCGTAATAGCTTCTAATACCTTAAGATCGTCGTTATAGCCCGCGTTTTATAGTAAATATGAAAGACGATTAATTAAAGGGTATCCGAATCGGCGATAAAGGTAGTATAACTCTTTCTCAGTAAAGAAGGCGCTAATAGCTTCGGCCTTTATAATAAAGAACTATAGGTATCCCTACTTCCTAGTTACTAGAAACGTTATTTCCTTTCCTTAATAGTCTTTTACTAACTCGTCTATAGTATTTCGGAAGAATATACCTAAGCGGTCTATATCCTGAATATATAGAAGGAAAGGGGTAGGAGCAGCTATTATATAAAAGGTAATAGGGCTAATAGGTAGATCAACTCTAATAGTACTAAGTAATAATAACCTCGAGCCTTTTCCGAACTTAATTATAGCCTCTCCTATCCTCGAAATATCTATCTTTATATTAGGGTCTTCATAGTATAATACTAGGTATTAATCGTAGCCTATTATAGAGAATTCAGTAGTACTAGTATCGGGTATAATACCCTAGAATTTCAGCTTAGAATAGCGACCCTCGAGGGTAAACTAAGAGGCTAGGATAATAGTATCTTCGTTATCCTTAGTCTCGCTATCCTCAGCGCCTATAATCGAGTATATAAATACTATATCTATAAGATAATTTATAGCCCTTTAGTCGTTATCATTATTAATATAGGTACTGCCTTCTTTATTATCCTAATCCTTAGCTAGGCTATTAAAGCTATAAGCGAGTTCGTAGCCTTTATATTCGGTTAGGAAGATCGCGAAATCTTCTTCTATAGGCTATTCGCTAGAGAAGTCATAGTATACTAGGTACTAGCTTCGAGATTTCTAGTATTCTTCTAGAGTATACTTTATCGACTAATATCCTTCCTTTTTATATATAAAATACTTCCTCTTTTATTAATTATTATAGGAATCTCGTCCTTAGAAGCCTCGGAATCGTCCTCGGTCTTAGTAACCTTAGCTTCGAAAGCCCCTAGGTCTACTATTAAATCGTTAGTAGTTATTATTATACTAATAGTCGAGGTAGTATATTTCATTAGTCTATTCCGATTCGGGTAGTATATTCTAGAGGAACTAGCCTATTTGATTCTTCTAATCGAGGGCTAGTTGAAGGGATAACTATAGGTCCTAGAAGAGCTTTTTATAAGGGGAAGTAGGTATATATAGGGTATAGAGGAATTCGGGTACTCCTCGGTATACCCTAATAATCGTTATACGAAGGATCTCGTCTCTAGTATACTTAGGCCCTAAGGCTTATTAGTATAACTATAGCCTATCTAGTATAATTTAGAGGATCTCCTAGAGGGTTTTACTTATATTAATAGGGTTATTCTAAAAGCTATTGAAGGATATACTTATCTAGTTACTATAGTACTATTAACGATTTATATTAGTCTCAAAATAAGTCTTAAGCTTCGAATATACTATAGCGAAGTCGTTATATATACCGATATAGTAGATATAGTAGATTTCAGTATAATTAGTAAGGATATAGGGTAATATAGTATAGAACTAGTCTAGTATAATGCTACTATAGTAGTAGATAATTATAAAGATTCTTAGCTTATTATCTAAGAGATTATATAGTTTACTAGTCTATTTATTATTATTATCCTATACCCTTATAAATACTATAATTTTATCTACTTCTAGTAGCTAATTTAGTATTAGATAGGATAGAAGAGTCTTATATAGATTGTATTAAGGATTATAGGGATATATAACTTCTAATAGTATCGTTATTCTCTATTAGTAGTATAGTATACTAACCGATTCATAGTATTAAGGAGGTTATTAACTATAGCCTTATTATTATAATTAGACCTCCTAGCTATATTAGGACTAAGGATATTACCCCTAAATACTACTCGCTAGTATTATCGTTTATAGTCGTTGAGTAGGTTCCTTATATATAGGTACTAGTTCTAGTACCTAGAAGCTATTCGGAGGGAAAGCTAGCTATAGGACTATTAGTAGTATCTATATCGTTACTAGTAGTAATACCTATTAAATCAGAGGATAGGTATACGACCTATACCCTAGGGTAAGAGCTAGCTGCTCAAGAGTTTATAGGTATAATTCAAGGTAAAAAGGGCTTTATGATAGCTTCATTCAGGTTCTTTAGGCCTATTTAGGCATATATAAAAGGCATCGCTGTAATGAACACAACGTGGGTGACGTAAAGGGTACTTGGGCTGTGTACTGGGTTTATGTCAGAAGGA